>PYHW01009766.1:964839-987825 GCA_013186435.1 Turdus rufiventris | reverse complement strand
CGGCTTATAATCAGGTGCGGCTTATAATCATAAAATTACTGTAAATGAGTCCTCAAACAGAGAAATCTTGGCTAAATCATGACTCAGCTGTAGTCCAGGAGGCTCCATTTGGAGTAAAGTGATGTGTAAGTCAGACTGCTTTTATGGTTGCAAGATGTGTGCACCACCAGATTGCCCATCAAAACGTATTTAACATGACCCAGGTGTGGGTACACACTGGTATTTTTTTCAAATGAATCAAAAAACCTTTCCATGATTTAGTATTTATAGCAACTACTGTCTTAAAAACTGAATGGTGTCTGCTGAAGGGTACATATGGTATTTGAGTTAACCTGGAGACTGTCAAGACATATTGCCCTGTCATTTTCATTGTTCTGTTTTTGGAATAAATTAGAAGTGAATCTCTGTATAAGTTGATATTCTTGCTCTGGGAGGTTATGGTTGTTTTGATCTGGTGTTAAGATGCCTCTCCTCAGATTTCCTGTTAAATGGAACCATGTTTTAACAGTGTAAATAATGAAGTATCATTTGTATTACAAACTTTACACGTGGAGTACAACATTTAACATACTCAATTAATATAAAATTGAATAACTAACTTACATGAGTAGAAAAAGAGAATATCAGTAATATAGAGACACAAAATATCATGAATAATAAAAACCACCTGGAATTGCCAATAAAAGCAGGAGCAGTGGTGAATCAGAACCTTCACTGAAAGGACATTACAACCTTCTGTACAATGAACGCAGAATTGTTGATAAAAGATTCTTCAAGGAAATGTGAATATCTGTGAAAAATTGTGGACTATCAGTTTAGAGCTTTCTTCATCTACAGTTTGTAGCAATAAAAACATTTCCTCTGAGAGCAACATGAGAGGGATCAAAGCATTTGTTGGCAAAACTCTTCGTTGGGAAAAGTGTCATATTTTCCTTACATGATCCATTTTCACTTTATGGAAACTCCTACCCTTTGTACTCTGTTCACTATGGATTTTTACATAGCAAAAGCTTGGGCCAAACAATTGTTAAAAAGGCTGTCAGAGAAAATAATTACTGCTGAATTAGAGAGAAGGACACTATTTGGTTAAAAAGTTATATAAAATAGTTGAAATAGGAATAATAAGAATAATAGGAATAATAGGAATAATAGGAATAAATAACTCTTCTTCCCAATGGATGATGTTGGCAATGGGATCATTCTGTGTGCTCTGCTATTACCTGGGATGGTCAACATATTTGTAACAGATTTAGGACAATAAAGAGTGAATAGTGCTGTGACATTTTACTGATGACAGTATTTGATTGAGTCAAGAACGAGTGCTGCTGGGGGGACTAGAGAAAGGAATTTTGATACCAGTTGGCTTTTGATTGAGTAGGAGATGACAAAAACAGCACAAATAATAACTTCTGAAATTGGAATTTGAGAATTATGAGGAAAATAATGGAGATGGTGCTGGTCCATGGAACTTGGGATGTTGAGATCTGATTTTTCAGTTCCATGATTCATGGTTTATGAAAAGCAAGAATACAGGATAACATCGTAAAAAGGAAATATTTTATAAACTTTGTGGGGAATGAAAACTATTTACAAATACTTCCTTGGGCCATATGAAAGGTACAAAATTATTTATTTCTATTCAAATGCATAATCCTGTAAAAAAGTGAGTTTTTAATCAATGTGGGTTTATTAAATAACTTCTTGTTTCCTTCAGCATTAATAATGTAACATGTGCAGTTGATTTTATCACTATGGATTAATAAAAAATACTACATATGTCACCATGTACTTAACTGTAACCTCCTTACAAGGGAAAGAGCCTAACACCCAAAATATCTTTTCCAAGCATTGCTATCTTTTGCATTTTTGGCAATATTCCCAGAAAAAAATAGAGAATTGCAAGAACCTGGATATAATATCCAAAAATGATTGCCTGGAGTTCTACCAAGTTTTCTCTCATTAGCAATAAACTCAGTGGCTTTAGCCAACAAGAAAAAAATCAAAATCTAGTGTTAGAAACATTTTGAAAAATCCTGGGCAATGGTAAATGAGTGGCTGCTGCTATAGGTGGAGAAGGCAGAAATCTCCTAGGATTATTTTTGTTTATGACCTATTGTCTAAGCAAGGTCATCAGGACAGAAATTAGCATCAAGGTTAACTAAACTTGTCTTGTGATTCAAATATTGGGCATTTTGCATTGATACACAAATGCACCCTGTTCCAGACAGGGAGAAAATGAAGAAACAGGCTGGGGTAGCTGGGGATGCTCACCAGGAGAGGAGAATAATTCAGGGAGAGCCCAGAGACCCTGCCAGGGTCTGAAGGGGCTCCAGGAGAGCTGGAGAGGGAATCTGGGACAAGGGATGGAGGGACAGAACAAGCTTCAAACTGAAGAGAGAAACTTGGTTTAGAGTTTAGGAAGAAATTCTTCCCTGTGAGGGTGGTGAGACCCTGTCACAGGTGCCCAGAGAATCCTCTGGATCCCTGGAAGTGTCCAAAGCCAGTCTGGACAGAGCTTGGAGCAACCTGGGACAGTGGAAATGTCCCTGCCATGGCAGGGGTGGCACTGGATGATCTTTAACATCCCTCCCAACTCAAATTATTCCATGATTCTATGAAGAAACAGCTTCTTATAATCTCCTTACAAGTATTTTCTGTGCCCTAATTCATTAGAACATCTATGGCTTTCACATGATTTAATATTTGCAAGATACAATAAAATCTCTCATCCTTAGAACTTGCTATTTAAGAGGGAGACTGTACAGGCAAAACCTTTAGAAACTGAAAATGAATTGCAATATTGGCCATGGAATTCCAGTTTGGATCATCCAAAACCAAAATGGACAGATATCCATTTTCTCCTGGTACAGAAAGCAATCAGAGGAAAGGGAGGATGAAGAGATTTTTTTCCCCCATTAAGTAGTTGGAATTAAAACATTTTTCATTTTGGTTTTCTACACTTTCAGGTCCTTAAATGCTAATGTCAGAAACACCATCACTGGGGCATATGACACAGGAATAAGATTGACTTACAGCTAGGCAAGAGTCCAGCTCCCCAGTAGCATTCTGCCAATTATGTGCACTTAAAATTAAAGGATTTTCTTCTTCCCCTCAGTAGACTTGGGATATTTTTTACTCCCATTTAATTGCCATTCAGGCTGCATTTAATATGTATACATACAGAAGGTATGCAGAAAGGAAAAAAATAAAAATAAAAATAAGAGCAGTTTTGAAGTGATTTCTACCAAAATTTTCTTATATAACAAAAACTTTTTTCACCCCATTCTTTTTACCACTACTGAAACCTCAGATGAACAAGTGTATTCCCAGACCTCAAGATCAAAGGCAGCCCCACACCACGTAGTAGGATGTCTCAACACACGTTCCAGCAGGCAGCAGGCCATGGAACACTTCTACATGTGAGGAAAAAAAAAGTTAACTTTGTCCAGGGTGGTAAAGGAGCGCAATGGTTACTGACAATGTGGGATTTACTGATAGTGTTTAGCGAGTGCTTTGCCTTCAGCGTGGCACAATCACAGAATGGTACTGTAAAGATATAAACTGTAATTATTTAAAACACCAGCAGCCCTATTTATTTATTTCCCATTGTGGAGATACTGAAGTTGAAGTCTGGGGCCTTTCACAGTTGCCATGGCAACTGGACACTTTGATGGGTGATTATAGTGGTACCATTTTGGCATCAGGCATGAACTTGGATTGCTATGGCAACGTCACAGCCATAACTTCTATTTCATTCAGCTCATACTTTGTTCCTGAGGAGCCTCTTTGCTCGCTGCTTGTGAGGAAGCTGAGAACTGTGTCAGCTGCATCAGAGAGGAGCTGTTAGGAGCAACACCAAATGGGCTTTCCCAGCTTAGAGAACACTTCCCATCAAGGAACAATTCACTCAGGGCTCTCATTATCCTTAGGAAGGAGCTGAGCTTCTTGGCTGACGTAAATGGAGGTGGCTCCATTAAGGGCAGCAAAGTCTCTTGAATCCAAATTGGGCACCAGGGAGAAAAACACATTTCTCTGGTTGAATACGCATTGCTAGAGGTGAAGAATCCCCCTTGTCTCGTTTGGCATTCAAACAGCGAAGGACAAGGAAATGGTAGGGATGACAGAGATCAGAGGAAGAGAGGAAGATTAAAAACAAAAAACTAAACAAACAGCAACAACAACAAAAACACAAAAGAAACAAACAAAAAAAACCCTGTTTACCAGACAATTTAGCTTTTTAAAATTCATATCAGCTTGGAGATAAAAAACAGATTTGTCAATATTTATGGAGTTTTGCACTAGAAAATTCATGCAGGTTTCTCCAGGAACAATGATGGAGATTCACCTCAACTGTGGGAATAACAGAGGTATTTTGAAAGGCAGTTACTTCTTATAGGCAATATGGAAATGAAGGCTTTTTGTGATTCATACAGAATAAGCAAAAGGATAAATTTCTTGATATAACTTCTTGTTAAACTCTTGTTCTTCACCAAAGGATGTTCCAGAGGCCAAACACTGTAATGTACAGAAAACTCTGAAGAAATTCAATATGACAAAGTCCATTGAGGATTATTAATATAAAGGTAAAATTTTCTTTCAGAAAGTCTCCAAATTTCAATTCACTGGAGGCTGGGAGAACACAGCAGGGTGATACACACACAGCTGAGCTTCTCCTAAACTCTTCCATGAAAAGGCACAGTGCAAGTGGGATGCTGTTCCAGTGCCTCACCACTCTCATAGTATAAAAAAAATCTTCATTATGTCAGATGTAAACATGTATTATTTCAGTTTAAAACCATTTCTCCTTGTCCTGTCACTGTGGGATTTGGTAAAAAAAAAAAAAAAATTTAAAAAAATCTCTGTCTACCTTATAAGCTCCCTTTAATTTACTGAATATCTGGAATAAAGTTTCCCCAGAGCCTTCCTTTATTCAGGATGAACAACCCCAGTTCTCTCAGTGTCTCATCATAGCAGAGGGGCTCCAGCTCTCTGAGCATCTTTGTGTCCCATTTCAGGATCTGGATCTGCTCAGACACTTCCATGGTTTTCTGGTACTGGGGAGCCCAGAACTGGATGTAAAGTCAGTATCCAGAATTTGGTGCTTTACAAAGAGGGCATTTATGCCCTGTGAAGCACAGGGGACAATCTGTAACTCCTGCAGGTGCCACATCTCACAACCAGTCCTACTCCTTCTGACATCTATTTTACATCATTAAATGCACTGACATACTTATTTTGCTAAAATAATTCAAGCACAAAAAGTGATGAGTTGGAATTATTATTATGCTTAAAATCTGCTCACACTTTCTTAATTTATTACATCAATTTCAGTTTGCACTGCTCAGAAAAAAGATCTAAATTCATCAGCAGAGAAGGACTTACCATGAGTTGCAAAAGAGAAAAATATGTGATAATTTAACAGACTTTATAATATTACTCATCTGTACCTCAGTGTAGTGATTTCTAGAACTGAACTCACCTCTCCCTGGTACAAGTATGTGAATAAATTCTCCCTCTATATAAATAAATAAAGAGATGGCAGCACTGTGTGGGCTGCAGTAAAGGATTATTCATCTCTCACACAGTGTCTGCCAGATGCTTTGGAGCATTAGATCCACCTGTGTATTTTAGCATCCAAAACTTTAATGTTTACATGGCAACAGGATTTAATCTGTTCTGCTCAGCTCATACTCCAGAGTCCAACACCAACACCCAAAGCGATCTGGAGATGTGAAGCTACTCACGAGTGTTAAAGGTCATCACTACAACCTGAAGTGTGCTGGGCTGAAATCTTTATTACACATGAAATTGCGTAAGAAAGGTGCTGAAAGTGCAGCTGTGCTGGGCATGGCTGTGTTCTGTATTTGTGTTCTGGAACCCAACACCCCGAGCTGCTCCTTCACCAACCCCACTGAACTTACAGGAAGAGTTGGGCAGAGACACCCAGGGGTGTTACTGCCCATAACCTTCAAGCACCTTCAAGCCCTATAGCAGAGACAATTTTTTTTCTAGGACCAGTGATTTGTGGTCTTATCAAAATGTTGAGAAAAGAAGAAAACAAATGCTACTCAAAAAATACCTATCTGTTAAGCACAGCAAGAAGAGCACACTTGGTAGAAGGTGCAGGAGGACAAAAATAAAGAATTCATGCTTACAATCTTTGTTTAAAAAGGAGAAAAAAAAAAGCTCCAAACAGGTAAAATAACACCAAACCATCATGACTGTTCAGAGTTCTGAGAATTCTGCTTTTGATAAAACAGTGAAGGACAGGAACCAAAGTTGCCAAAGTTTGAAGCAATCCGTGAGTGCCTGGAGTTTCAGCCTTTATTCAGTCCCATTTTTTAGCTGTAATAAAAGAAGCTCAGCTTTAGCTGGGGAGCTGAGGTGCAGCTTCCTTCCAGGAATGCAAAGTGCAAAGCAAGCTGAGATCAGTTTGTCACTGATAAAGCTGTGAACCCTTGGCACAAAGACTCTCTGTAAGACACTCGGGCTCTTTCTGTGCCTCAGGTCAAAGGCTGCTGCCTGATGCTCATCCGTAAATTCCCCTCCTTGCACTCCATTCCTCCAGTTGTGATAATGGTAATGATGGGATGCCCGTGTGTTATTCACAAGCTTTATGTTTTATGTATGGGAAGGATTGTCTGTGTTTTTTACTTCCTTACTGGGGCAAAAGAGATTGATTTTGTTCCTTTCATGAAAAATACAGGTTTTCAAAGTGACAGATGGCCCCACTATTGTCAATTGTCAGAGGCTTTTGATCAGCAGTGAGGCAGAAAAAATATATAATGGATTTTATCAGGTGTGCTCTAAAAAGCCTCAGCAGAGTAAGACTTTTTGATCAAAAGCACAAAGCAAAATATCACTCTTTTTTGGACTGCACGTGTGACTCTTCACAGACATGAGAAATGTGGGCTGCTCTGCAAAATGAACTTCATCTTTTCAAGAGGGGCACAGATTTGCAGGGTTGTGCTTCTTACTGAAGATTATAAAGTGTCAATCAAAAAAAAATCAGTAGAAAAATGTCTTCTTGTCAGAGAAAAACACCTGAGGCAGTCATTCCTGCAAATATCCATAGAAACATGGAATGGCTTGGGTTGGAAGGGACCTTAAAGATCAGCCCATTCCAAACCCCTGCCATGGGCAGGGACATCTCTCACTGTCCCAGGCTGCTCCAAACCCCATCCAGCCTGGCCTTGGACACTGCCAGGGATCCAGGGGCAGCCACAGCTTCTCTGGGACCCCTGTGCAAGGTCCTCTCCACCCTTTGAGTGAAGAATTTCTTTCTAATCTCTAATCTAAACTTATTCACTTTCAGTTTAAAGCCATTAAAACCTCTTTTATCTCCTTTGTTTTGACCTTTCCAATGCAGTTGTTGTACATGATGCTGGTGCCTGCCATCATCCCCCAAATCCCAGCTCAGCAGATCAGGTTTGTTGGGTGTTTCCTACCATGCACAAATGCAGTGTGTGAGCAGAGCATCAAGAAGAGAAAAGCACACAGCAAATATTTATTGGCTGACAGCCACTGTGGAGAGCAAGGATCCACTCTCTACCAAGTGAGAGATTAATGCATGCATCACCCTAAAAATGTCATTCAGAGCATCTCTGCTGGCCAGGCTTGTTTGCCCCTTTGTCTTTTGGTTTGCCCCTTTGTCTTTTGGTTTGCCATGTTTCAATTCTCTTTTTTTTTCTGATGGTTTTAATATCTCCTCATGTCCAGTCTTTTCAGTCCTGGAATGCCTACCTACCACTGGCTCCAAAACTGAACTTCTCTCTCGTGGCTTTAACACACAGATCTCCTCACACAGCTGAAAATTCTGTTCCCAGCATCTGCTGCACCAAACTGGGCCAAATCACACAGAATAACCACAGGCTGTGGGTCATGAGGCTTCTGGAAAAGAAGGGATTTGGGGAGTTTATCCAGACTTGACACAGTTCTAACTGAAAAACCGAGTTTCAGAATTTACTGCATATTGGAAGAAGAGGCTGACTGGTTTTCTTCAAGCCCTACAGTGTTTAGATTACCAGAACCCACAGGAAATGCACTTGAGAAGATTAAAGTTAGTCATGCACAAACAGTTCATCAGAAGAAAACACATTTAAAAGTGGGGATCTTAATCATGTTTCAAGAACTACAAAACAAAATGAAACAACAACAAAAGGAGCAGATCAAAAAGAAGAGGGTATTAGTAATTCTCAAAAAGCCAGTTCACTCTCCACTGCATCTGAAAAATTACCTCAATAGAATTTACAATCGGAATAACCCAGGATGATGCACCAGCAAAGCAATGCACAGCATCTGATCAGATCTGATTCCTCTCATGGATGTGCTCAAAAATAAATGCAGAAGTGGTGGCATAAATCTCTCATGAATGTCTAAAATGGGATTGTTAGCACCCAAACCTGAGCATAAAACATGTGCAGTACCTGACCTGTTCAGTCCAGCAAGTGAGGAATGAAAAACTCCTTACAGTCAAAATTTATTGGCTTTTAGGAAGAAATTCTTCCCCATGAGGGTGGTGAGACCCTGGCACAGGTTGCCCAGAGGAGAATTTTAATCACCAAAAAATGAGTCCAGAGGAAATTGTCTAAAAAATCAGCAAAAGTTAAAGAGAATGACTGAGGACTTAAAAAATCAAGGATCACAAGCACTAAATGAACCCTGTTACAAGATTAATATATCCCCTATTTGTGATTAGGAACCCTTGAGAAGCACAGAAACCATTCTGCTATTCTTCCTTGGTTCATATATTCCTGTCTTGTTTAGATTTTTTGGGGAATTAATTTATGCATGACACCAAATATTCTGTGTATATTGAGGATGTCTCAGTATCATTTTCTTCAAGCAACGAATGGAGAAGATTCATTTTTGTGGGTCTCGAACAAAACTGAAATATGAAAGAAATTCTAAAGGATTCTAAGGAACTAAAAGACAAATATTTAAAAGAGTAAAAATAAAGGTTTTATGCTCAGCTCTTTTAAACCCCTGTAGTTCCACTGGCTGGATAATACAGGCAGTTGTTCCATGCTCCTTCCTATAAGTAGGTGCTGAAAAGGAAAAAAATATAAAATTCCACTCTGGGGCTTCTTGTTATAATTCCTCTGCCAAAACTTGCTTATCCACAGCTGAATCAGCAGAGATAACAGCTCCACAGTTGCTCCAGTGAAGATTTTGATAACTTAGCTCAAAGCTTCCTTGTGAGGAATTTATTTGTGGCTGACTGATTCTTGGGTTAGAGTGGAATGCTGTCCTCTGATAAGCAGCCTGCAGTGTTAAAAAAAAAACAAACAAACAAAAAAAAAACAACAACTCCAGAAAAGGTGAGTACTTTGTGGTTTAAACCATTAATGGGAAAGAACTATTAAAAAAAAAAAAAAAAGTGGGATTTTAATGAATTTATTTGGATACATTGAGCCATATTGCACTGGAGAGGTCATCACCATAGAATCATAAAAAACAGCTTGGGTTGGAAGGGATCTTAGGGAATATCTGCTTCCAGCTTTTCACCTGGACAAGAATTTACAGCCAGTGGGGATCTGGGCTGTGACATTGATGGTTTTACAATGAATAAATGTAGTAGTAGACAATAAATAGTAGACAATAAATGTCTGATATCAGACTACTCATGACCTGAAGTGGTTGTTCTGCTGAGGCAATAATTGAAATCCAGGTGACTGCACTGCAGCTGAAAATTTTTACTCTGAGGAGACTGAAGATGAACGTCAGCCTTAATGTCCTGATGGATTAATATATCAGAGAGACAAACCAGGCTGCTCCAGGAGCATTCCTGTGAGCTTTGGGGGTTTCTCACTAAGGAGTTTGGGCAGGTGGGAGGTGTCAGTGAAGGACAAAAAGCTATTCCCACTGAATTTTACTTGCTAATATAATATAACCCCAACCCCTTCACATAAATTCCAAGTATGGGTGAATCCACACCAAAAGCAAAGCCTTTCTTGTGATTAACTAATTTCCAAAAAGGTTCTTCCCCTGTGAGTGTCTCACTCCCTCCTCTGGCCTCCTGTGGAGCACCCAGCAGAGAAATTGTTCTCTGCCTCAAAATCTGTCTGCTTTGGTGCTTAAAATGACACATACAGTTAGAAAACCTGCACAATACCTGTGGATGTGTTATTTAATTCAGTTCTGTCTCCAAAGACAGGATTTATTCTGTTTATGGAGAAAATGAGAAATTGTGGAAAGTGCTTCTCAGAGATAATGGTTTTGAATTACAACCTCTTGTCTAACCTAAATATTCCCAGAATATTGCAGGGAAATTCAGGAGGCAAATTTGAAAATTCACATCACTTGTGAAGCCCAGAATGAAAAAGCTTGGTGTAGAGAGTGGAAATACTTGCTGAAATTTGAATTCTTTTTTAATTCATCATACATTCACGTGGGAAATTCACATATATTTACCCTCTCATAAATGCAATTCACTACAATATGTTTTTTAAATTTCTTTCATTTCTCTCCCTTTTCTGGCCCTTTATTTATCCCTCAAAAATCTCAAATACCAGCATCCAGGAGATTCTTTAAGACTGAAATAAAAAAAAAACCAGGAGTAAAAACCCACTAAATTCATAAAGCCAGTGACATAAATCAAAAACCTTGGAGACAAATCTCTTTGAAAAATCAGAAAGAGAAACTTGGTTTTTATCCAGTGTTGGGTTTCCTTTTGAAAATGTAAAGGTGATCAAAAAGTTGTCTAGATCTAAAATAAGTCATTAGCAAAGTACACAGGCCCTGCAAACACTTGCTGGGTAAACAACTTTTCAAGCTGAGAAAAAGTGGTTGAAATCAGAGATTTACAGATTTGGATAAATTTCAGGGCAAAAATGAACTTCCATAATCCAAATTATTCCATGATTCATCTGCAATGCTGGTATGGCTCCATTTTGTTTGTTTCTCAATTTTGTTCTTTTGAATGCTGGCTTTGTCTGCACTGGATTTCTCAATCTACCCTGTATCTTTTTCAAACCTGACATATTTTTCTTGTCTGTGCCTCAACATCTAAATACATGTTTCCTTTTCAGCTGCTGTGTTTCAATCCCACATCCAAATTTACGGTCCATTGTTTCCCTTTAACCTTTCTGCTTGGACACTGAAGATTTCTGTCCTGCATTTCCTTCTTGAGAGCAAACAACAGCATGGAATAAAGGTCAGGTCAGTGATGCAGGCTCCTCTCCTCCTCACAGCAGTCTGACTGATGGAGATTCCCTTTGGGATGAGAGATCCACTGCAGGTGAGTGCTGGAGAGGCTGGAATCTCTTTCTGGATTGCTGATACCTGTTGTGTTTCCCCCTGGAAAGGGCATTTATTCACATTATTCATTATTCATTATTATGATGAGCTGGCCAGCAGCTCCTCATGGATGCAGCATTTATCACAAAGGCAAGAAGCAGGGTCATTGCTCTGTAGGAGCAGTAAATTCCTCCCCCTTGCATTCTCATGTGGATGCACAGTTTGTACCATCAGCTCCCTGGTATCCCCAGCACAGGAAGGACCTGGAGCTGCTGGAGAGACTCCAGAGGAGGCACCAGGGTGATCAGAGGGATGGAGCAGCTCTGCTGGGAGGAAAGGCTGAGGGAATTGGGATCGTTCAGCCTGGAAAAGGCTTTGGGGTGATCTCATTGTGGCCTTGCAATGCCTGAAGGGACCCTGCAAGGAACAGGGAGAGGGACAGCTTAGAGGAGCTTGGAGTGAAAAGACAAGGGTGGATGGCTTTAAACTGACAGAGAGCAGGTTTAGATTGAATGTTAGGAAAAACATTCTTCCCTGTGAGGGTAGGAACCTGGCACAGGGTGCCCAGAGAAGCTGTGGCTGCCCCTGGATCCCTGGAAGTGTCCAAGGCCAGGTTGGATGGGGCTTGGATCACCCTGGGATAATGGAAGTTGTCCCTGCCCATGGCAGGGGGTGGAACAGGATGATCTTTAATGTCCCTCCCAACTCAGGTCATTCCATGATTCTATGACTCTTCTATGATTCCATGATTCTATAATTCTGTGAGTCTATGATCATATCTCTAAAAAAGTCTTCAGGGCAATTCTGTCAGCAAACCACTAATAAGAGGACTCTGCATGGGGCTCCATCACATCAGAATGCTCCTCCTGTCCTGAAATACAACGTAAAAGATGGAAAAATTATCAGTAGCACCATGTTCTTGTCTATCTGTTTTTATTCTATTACTGTCATCACGTCTGTCCTGCCTAAACATGACAGAATCCAGGAATCACAGAATATCCTGAGCTGGAAGGGACCCACAAGGATCACTGAGCCCAACCCCTGGCCCTGCACAGGAAAACCTGAACAACCCACCCTGTACCTGAGAGAGTTGTCCAAGTGCTTCTTGATCTCTGTCAGGCTTGGTGCTGTGACCACCTGCCTTGGGAGATTTTCCAGGGCCTGGCCACCCTCTGGGCGAAGAACCTTTTCCTAATATCCCACCTAAAACTTCCCTGACAGGGCTTAATGCCATGTGGCATTTATGAATGAATACAGGTAAATTTCTGACCTTCACAATTCATTTTCACCTTCTCCTTCCACGTCTAAGTGGATCTTTACTGTCACTCCTTCACTGTTTTGTTTATAGATATTTCACCTTTCTCTTTTTCTATTCCCCTCCATGGTATAAGGGAAGCAAGGACATCAATTTCTTTTTCTATTTCATATTTTTCCCTCTGTTTGGCCCAGATGGAGAATTTCATAGCAATCCTAAATGACACAGGAAACAGTTCTGCCTGATTGACTCAGTCTTTGCATAACAGGAGCCGTACTGGGAATCTTCACTTTAGTGCATAATTGTGGTAATCCAAAGGCATTCTCAGCAATGTGTATTTTCTTGTGTATGAAACACACTTGAAGCTGTTGATTGATGAACTCAGAATTGCTTCATGCACCATCTGTACCCATCTGTGCACACTTGAACACTGTTTAAAAACCTCACTTGATCACCAGTACATTAGAGAGAAGTGCCATTTCTGTTAATAGAATGTATTAATAAAGATCAAATGCTGTCTCATTTATTCAGCCCTATCAAATACATGCATTGTATGATCAGGTTAAAATTAGAGAAGTCTCACTTAACATGTGTTAATGCTTCAAGCTCCAACTCTCATCATTCTCACTAAAATTATTGCTCAGAATGACAGACTTGTTTTGGAAAAAATCAGGAAGCAGCAGTTAAAAACTTCATGATTAAAAAACTGAAAACGTTTTTAGAAAGATAAATGTTCAGAAGTTTTCCTCTGCCTCTGTATACACATTTTTTGGTCTAACAGGAATTTGAGCAAAAACTTTGAAAGTTGTCTCAAAAATTCATGCAGAAGCATTCTTCAAACAGAACCCTTCTAACCCAGGCCTTCTCATTTACATATTAATTTGCATCTATCTCAGAACATACCAGGGATGCTTTCTTTCACTAATTATCAGTTCCTTGCCATTGAACATCAGCATCTGGGATCTTGATAAGGATATAATGGCCTTAATATCATTATAGATACAAAATGATTTTAAATATAGCCTACCCTAACGGAGATCCTCAGAAGCTCTCTGGCATCTCACACAGAATCAGAGAATCATAGAGTTGTAGAATCATAGAGTTATACAATTATAGAATCACAGAGTCACAGAGTTATAGAATCATAGTGTTGTAGACTTACAGAATCATGGAATCACAGAATCATAGATTCACAGAGTTATAGAATCATAGAATCACAGAATCATAGAGTTGTAGAATCCCTGAATCATGGAATCTCAGTGTTGAGACACTGAAACATTTTTCTGGAGATATTTTGGCTGTCCCATGCCTGGAAATTTTCCTGGCCAGGATGGACAGGGCTTGGAACAACCTGGTCTAGTAGAAAATGTCCCTACCCATAACAGGAGTAGAACTGGATGGTTTTTAAGGTCCCTTCCAACCTAAATCTTTTCCTGATTTTATGATTTTGCCATCCATTAACCCTACATTGATATCTGAATACCTCTGAGCATCTCGAGGGACTTTCTGAGGACAACAGAGATTGTGATTTTCTCCCTTGTGAGAACGTCCAGTGCTTGCCTCAAAACACATCTCTGAGGAGCTGAATCCCTCTCTGAATCCCACAGACAGCAAAAGGCAGCCCTGCCCTGCCCTGCCCTGCCTGTGTGGTTTGCTCCTGCACGAGGATGCCCAGCACTGGTACCTCACTCCATCAATTGATTTTCACCCAGGGAGACAAAGGTGAGAGGCAATGAATGGGACTCAGAGCTTCATGTCGTTAAGTTCAGCAAGAGTTGTTTATCTGGGACATGTTTAATGATGGATTCATTTTAGTGAGCCTTAATTCCAGGTAAAATCCCAAAAACTAAAATAATATGGAAAATGCCATCCATAGGCACTATGGGATATCAACAGAAAGGATTCTTTGCCTTCTCAGGCATAATGGAGGGATAGCTCCAGCTGAATATTTCTGAGGGATTCCTCAGACGTGTATTTCATTAACTGCATAATGTCACCTCTTAATCCTGAATCTGGATTTTTTTTTCCTTGACACATGAAGCTCTCAATCCACCTTGTGCTTCATTTCTCTGTTCACAGAGCTGCTCCCTTCTCAGGAGAGCTCATTTCCCAGCAACCCCAATTACTGTCACCTCCTTTCACTTGACATTAATTGCAAGACAAGCAGAACTAGCTGTACTTAGGCCTGCCACGCTGATCTGCAACTGATTTAACAGCTGCATTTTTGCTTGCTGTTCACTGCAGCAGTACAGAAAACATGTGTGGGCTTTTTAGCTTTTTGTGGGGAAAAAAAGCCTTCATTGGCTATTTCATTTTAAATAATCTCATCTAAGACATATTTTTAAAGAATCTGTTTGAGACAAAGTGCTTACTGGAAATCAAGCAGCACAGGCAGCATCTCTTGTGTATATACTTAATCAGCAGATTTTGTTTGGGGGGTGGGTTTTGGTTTTTTTCTTGACTATAATAATGTTGAGGAACCTGATTAACCCAAAGTAAGTGATTTCAGCCAGATCATGCTTGTAGGGAGGGAAAGTGAGGAGGTATGAACCATTTTTGCTAATCTTCAATATAAATATTAAATAATAATAATTCTGTTATCTTTTGTTCAGCTTTGAGAAGGCAAGAACTAAAATTTCACACAGATGATACAATGATATCATCATTTCTGTACCTGCGTTTACGTGCACTCAGTCCCAGCTGAACTGTTCTCATCCTGCTGACTTTGAAAGGGTCAGCACATCTAGGACCTGAGATAATTTGGGTATAAAACCAAACTTAAAGCTTTTTCTCTATAAACAGGGGATGGAGCCTGAAGCTGAATCTGTGGCTCTGCTCAGACACAGAGCAGCATCCCTGACCTCCATGTGCCTCTGTCTTTGCCTCTGTCTCTGGGTTAATCAGGACTTTAATATCATCTATACCACACTGTTTTAGTGTATTCAAACAATTCCATGGGAGTAAAGTCCAGGCATTTCCTCAGGGGACAGGGAGTGGGAGCTGGCTCTGGTTTTAATTAGAGTAATTGAGTTCATTACCCATAGCTGTCTTTTGAGCACACACAGGGTAGGAAGGCAATGTGACCCCCTGGGAGAGGAAAGCTCCACAAGTCTGATGTCTGAGATGATTTTGTTCCTAATCTGCTTCAGAAAAAGAATGCTCTTCACCTCTGACATCCTTTATCTTGTCATCTCATTTCAAGTATTTCAGTGCCAAAACAAGATCCTTCACTGTACTGTTATATCATACTTGAAATGATGTGTTTCCCATCTGAGCTGGAATGTCCATGAAGTGCTGATACAGGATACCAGGTTATCATTTCACACCATGACAGGGGTCTTTCCACTTAATTGCCTAGTTCTGGTATTTATTTATGAATTTCCCATATAAGGACCCATTATTTCCAGAAAGAAATTCACTGTTTTGGGAAATTAAAATTGTACTGGGGTTTCTTCTGTGACATGTCAGGTGGATTTTTTTCTCCAGTGATGTCTAGGTCCTGAAGATTACCCCTCCCTGTGGGATCCATGGTGAGCTACACCTGCTTGTAACTCACTCTGGGATGGGGAAGCTCCAGATTGAAGTCATTTAAAATCCTACTGGGCATCCAAATCCCAACTAGGATTGCTGCTGTGGTGGGTTTGCATGGGGATGAATACAGAGGTGGCTCCTGTGAGGAGCTGCCCCTGCATCCCACACAGCCAATTCCAGCCATGAGTTGTTTTTAATTGATTTCAGCAGCTCCCAGCATCTGCAGTGCAGGGATCTAGGAACAATTTGCAATCAGGAGGAGACAAACCCTTTTAAGCATGGCTGATGCATTAGCAATGTCTATCCTTCTGATGACTTGATATGTTCCCAATAAAACTCATTTCTCCCTTCTGATGCTAAGGAGAATCTCAGCTGAAGATGTTTACATTGCAGCTGTCTATAGATGCTCAGGCACCAGCCTGTATTTACAATTTGGATGTTCACCAAATTATTCAGTCTGAAACATGAGGCTCCCTGGCTCTTAAAGTCCATCTTATGAAATTAGAATTACATGTAAAGGGTATTGCTTGTAGTCAGGCAAGGCAAACTGAGCAAAGCAACTTGTGCTCCCGGAGCTGCCTATGAGTGGGGAATTTTGTGACAACATTTCTGAAAGACACATCAGACACTCAGCTTCGTGGAGGTCTTGCCAGCCTTAAATAATTTCAACCCCCCTGATTTACTGAATTTCAGCCTTTCTTCATCCAGCAGCTGCTCCACGTGTCCAGTGCACCCACAGATGCACATCCATCTCTCACTGCATACACGTAAATGAATAGGATTTTAATATGAGCAGGGGGAAGTACTATAAAACCAAACAAGATTATGTTACAGGAATGAAATCAGATTACATCTCAGCTCCCCAGGTCGATGGGAGAATGGAGGGATGGACTGTATTAATTAAAAAAGATGATGTTTAGCCATGCATTCATGTCTATGGAAAGGCTGAGAGCAGCCATTTGCTGAGGCTGCCATGGAGCTGACTGAGCTTGGAAGGGGAGGTGCACCTTGGACAGGTGAAAAATTCTCCTTTGGGCTTGGTTTGCAGACAGGAGCTGCTGCCACAGCACTGTGGTGGCGGAATGTCTTTTTTAGAGCACCTTTTGCTGTGGTGAGTGTTGGGTTTTCCTGGGATATTTTTTTCTCTTATATTTACATATATCTACGTACACAAACGACAGGATGGGAATGCTGGAGCAGCTGTCTCAAAGCTTTATTCCATCACAATCATCAGCCTCATTTTACAGAGCCAAGCAAGGGAGATGGAACAGCTTCAGCTGCTAACAGCAGCAAACTTCTTTTTGTTACAGTTTTTTAACAACTTTCTAGCCAATAGCAGAATATTAGAAGCTGACAAGCATTTGCTCAGGCCAGTTAATAAAGCCACACGTACATCTTGCTTTGAACAATGCTTGCTTGTAATAGCTTAAAACAACGGATAAAGCTTCATTATTAACCTCACATATTTTTGTTATTTTGCTTAACATATTTTCTTGAGGCTTATTTTTACACAGCTCACAGCCCTATTGTTTCTTGTCCTTGCATCTTCAGCATCCTTTCCTCTCTCCATCCTGAGATTTGCTTTCACACAGATTTCTGAGAGTTTTGTGCCTTTTCTATTTGCCACAGGTGAGGGTTTGCCACATCCTGGGGTTTTAGAGCAGGTTGTCACCACCCCAAGCTGGTGAGCCTGGTTCTAGGACATTTTTCCAGCACTTTCAGATTTGATATTCCAAGGAGAGAAAATCTCCAATGCACAGCTCAGCCTCTCTGACTGCCCATTGCTATGCAGGGACACTGAGGTAAATTTGCAGAAGAATGATAATAATCCCTAATCCTCCAAACCTTAACCCTGATATCTCTCCAGCCTCCTCAACAAAGCAAATCATGCAAATTTTGCATGGTTTCCTGTCAGAATAAAAATATGATGGGTCTGCAGCAAGCCTGGGGCTGGCAAAGGAAAATCAAAGCAGAGAGAGCAAGAGAGGACTTTGTACCAAGAATGCTCCCTGAAAACAGCCTGAAAGCACATTTAGCTGCCTGTAGCATTTCCTTTTGACAAAGAAAAAAGTAATAATCATCCCCAGCTGTGACCCTAGCAATAAACACATTCCTATTGTCGTTCTCAGGCCATAAACCCCCGGTTCCTCTGCTGGAAACAAAGACTCGTTCAGGTGCCAAGCATGAAGGGCTGTTATTTGTACAAAAACTGCACTTTTAGGGGAAGTTCACAATCACTCTGAGAAGTCTGTGTGCTTTCAAGCAGTGTGAATCCACCATTCCCAGCAGTCTGCACATCATCCAGTTTGTGTTGACTTCTCTGCAGCCACAGAAGACACAGAGTTTAAAATATTGTTGTGTTCTTCCAATTCAATTTACCATTCCTGCCTTAGATGGCTCACCTGCTGTGGACCTAATTCTGCTTCCAGTTACACAAGAGTAAACCAGCAGGAAAAGCTCTCTCCAACCCTGAGTTTATTGAAGGGAGGGAAAAAAAAAGCTGCACAGGTTCCCTCTGCTACAAGGACTGTACAACAACACCAAACCTCCCAAGATCTAAAGAAAAAGGTTCCAAGAAACCGTGACAATAATACACTTTTTTTTTTTTTTTTAGGTCACTGAGCCCTAAAGGGGATTTACACAGGGGTTTATGGAAATGTATTAGGAATTTCATTATTCATTCCTTTTAATCTTGGAGAATAATAATCATTATTATGATAATGCTGTTATGACCCAGAATATCAGTTGGTCTTAGAGAACAAAGAATAGACTGAAAAGAACCAATAATATGATTTCTCTGAAAATACTGTGTAGATATCTGTACCTCGGTTGTTTCTCTCAACTCTTTCAGAATCACTGGGAAGTAAGGATTTGTTGGGGATGATTAATCTCATGTTGAAATAAGTGTCTGCAATAAGTCAAGGGAATCATCTGTTTCTCTCTGTTACTCATAGCAAGAAATTCAGCTCCTGCTGAGCTGTATTCATCAACAATGCAGATATCTCACTTTATGGGAGAGATTTAATCATGGGGTCAGACTGCAAGGTTATACTTCTACAGAGGGAAAACTAATTTCTGTTTTGAGGTAAGATTTCTAGCCTTTAAATGCAGGTTCTCACAGGTGTTGTGCTGCTGTGCACCAGCAGAATTTGCTCATCTTGGAAGTTTTATGGGAATGGATACAGTGAAGTAGAAAGTGACTCAGAAAACTGAGTTTTATCTGTCTCTGCTTACTATGAATATCACCCTATACATTTTTGCTCTTCCCGTGGCCAGTAGTTTTTCCATTCAGATAAATCTGCATGAATTTTTTGAGACAAAATCACAGTTTCACTGAATTTCTGCATCTGTGGAGGCTGACTGGTAGGAATGGGCTGTTCAGGATTCACTTTGAACTGTTTGCAGCTTATGTACAGTTCACTTATAACTATTTCCTAGCATCCAAATCCCATTAGAAACCCCCAAATTCAGTATTTTCCATGCTTCTCAAAGGTTGCCCTGGCTTTCTTCTCTCTGTGAAAAGTGTTGAAAATCCAGAGGAGTGAAAATTATGTTTTCTTTCCTCCTTGTCCATGTGATCCCTGCAGATCCCTGCCCTTTGCACTGTGCTTGACTCTAAGGAAGAGCACACAGCCCTTAAGCTTTAAGCACACTGTCAAAAGTCATTATATCTTCTAGACAGGAAAGACAGTTTGGTGGAAAAAAAATAAAGGAAAAAGGCCAGAGTCTTGGGGTTTACTTCAAGATGCTTTACTTTATCCTTAGTATTCAGAGATGCAATATAATGTACTAATAAAAGAAGAAAACATTGTGGGTGGTTTTGTTGTGAGGTTTTTTTTTTTCTTTTTTAATGTTTTTCTGTACTTGTTACTACAGTCCTACAGATCTGCTCAGCACTAATTAGAGAGAGGTTTTGTGTGGATTTCTTTGTCTGTTCTCTCCCTGTGGAACCTGGGGAGTGATTAGGATGCAGAGCAGAGAGAACAAACAGGAGGTGGCGGGAATAGCACCTTTCCTCCTGAATACCCCTCTGCACACTCTCTGTTCTTCAATAATTCTTTTCCTCCTACCCACAGGAAAATCTTCCATGAGCTGCTCTGCAGCTTTCCCTGCTCCATCCTCCATCCCATGGCTCCTGACCCTGCCACCAGAGGGAAGAGATCCCTGGAAAAGAAAGCTGCAGGAGCCAGTGGCACATGCTGATCACCAAATTTAATTTAATTTGATAACCCTGCTTGGAAGGTGGTGTCAAAGCAGCAGGGTTGAGGGCAGCAGTGGCACACCAGAACCTAGCAGTCCTCAGGAGCAGTGGCTGTGCTCTCTTTTACATCTGGGATATGCTGAGTTTCAAGGTGAAGGGTCCAAATCCATGAGAATCAGAATCTCAGATCCCACAGAGTGGCAGCTCCTTTGTTTGTTACTTCTGAAGGACTCCACATCTCCAGAGAATATTCCCTAAAGTCCATTTGCTAAATCTCTATCAACACCTTCTAAACCCTGCTCTAATCCAGCTCCTTTTCCATGCCCAGCTGCCCCAATTTTGGAACAACACCTGGCTGTGTATCCTGTGCATTTAACAGGGCTGGTGACAGACACATCTTCCTTTCCTACAAACCCTCCTTCATCCTTCTTGCCCTGCTCATTGTGTGCAGTTAATTATCTTCTCTGAGACTCTCTTTAATTCCAGGGCAGGATAAAAGCTGGCTGTAACAATGCAGCACATCCCCATAAAGGCAGGAAAAGAAAGAAAGAGAGATTCCAGCTTCATACTGGGTGACAAATCAGTCAATTCTTGGCTGCCAGCTGATAGGATTATCCTAAATAGGCTTTGTGAGGCTTGGGTTTTATGCACACACTCGTCCAAATTAAGTGATAATGGTTTTGATGCTTGAATTAAATAATAATGTGAGGATATCAGGCACCGATGGCTTCAAACAACAACAAATACCAATCTGGGATCGTATTAATCATTAAAATGAGCCCTGTGAAAACAGCAGCTCCTCAGCTTTTATGAACTGGCATTTCTCCACTGAAATCAGCAGCATTGGATTAATTTCCTGCTGTAGGGAATTCGACACATTATGTTTTTATATTATTGTTAAATGTTACATTAGGGCTGGCACTGCATTGAGGCTTTGCAGGGAGAGATGTACATAAAATTATCATAATGATGGACTTAATTGTGAACACGTTTCCTTTTTAGTGGTGCTTCAGTTAATTTTTAACATCACTCATTCAAGAGTGGGACATACCTTGGACAGGCAGAGGTGCAAAGTGCAGTGAGGTTAAAAGAAATATATTCTATAATTCTGTGATTCTGTGGTCTGTGACTGAGTACGACAGAAATTCTCTCTTATGCACCCACACATTTCAGGCAAAGGCAAAATTCTCCTGTGTTTTTCAGCCCAGCTGTGAAGCAGAGAATGATATTACATGCAGAGGCCTCCACTATAAACCAAACTCTTAAAGAGCAGAGAATAATTTTCTCTTCAGGATTCAGGTTTGGGTTCTAATTATCACAATTTGGCAAGATAACTAAGTTGTTGTAATGGCCCATATGCACCACATCAGCCTGCAGGAAACAGGAATGCCTGAAAGCTGAACTCTTTTTATGGGTGCTTGGCCTTTTCACGAGTGCTAAGTGAAATATATTAAAATTATCTGAGTGAGTTTAAGTTACAAGACAGTTCATTACATGTGCCACGTGGCTGACAGAGTGCATCTCATCAGTAACCACTGCTCAGGTGATGATAGAACTTTAATTGGCTCATTAATTTGAGCTGCTACACTCTAAGTCGAATTTTCCTTGCCTGGTGGAGGTGCACAGGCTTTCCAAACTGCAAGCAGCAATTCCTGGCAGCACAGGAGGGGAAATTTCTTGTGCTGTTCATTCAGGAGTTTCTGTTCCCTGCACACCAAGCACTGCCTGCCCCAGCTCCTTCAGGCTCTTCATCCCAACCTGCTGCCACCTCTGGCTCTGTTCTGTGAGGCCAAACACCAACCCCTGTAACAGCCCAAAATTCCGCCCCACCTCTCATTTTACCCATCAGTGACTGGTCTCAAACCAATTGCTTGAAATACTTTCTCCATGAAGATTTTACTAATGATCCCTCTCACCCCACTTAATTGTACGTTCTCATTTCTGGCTTGATTTGTCCAGCTTCAATTTCCTCTTAGGCACTTCTGTTTTCCCACTCTTTGCCAAACTGTAAGGATGCCAGAGTCAGAATTCTGCCTTCTATAAGTGCTTAGATACCAGACACAAAAGGATAACGTGGCTCATTACATAGCTCCTTCCCTTTTAGTGTTTTAAAAAGTTATTAACACATAAAATTTTACTACGCCAATTGCTGGTTCTTTTATCATTTCGTGCTATTAAAAAAGCTGCAAAAATCTCTCAGTAAATTCAGAACACCCATGAATTAATACTGCCAGCCCACTCTGTTTTATTTGGCTCCCTGACTCGCTAGACTGTTGGGTCTGCTATAAATTCAATTATGCAAAGCACCTGCTGGTCTCCTGATCAAGGGGATGTCCTGGTGCTTGAGTGCAACACAAGGTGCTGTCACACTGCTTGGAGCTGTCCAAACTCTAAAGTTTAAGTAGGCTGATGTTGTGTCTGGGCTAATTAATCCTGCTCCTCTGTGGAACTAATTAGCTGGGGTGTGGTGGCTGAGTTATCACGTCAGGTTGGGATCTGTCTTGATTTCCTCCAGCTTAGAGATCTCTGTGCCTTTCCTGAAACTGTGATGTACACACACAGCTGAACATGGAGAGTCCCACTGGAGAAAACCCTGGCTAGACACTAAAAAATGCCTCAACCATGAGCATTAATGAGGTATCAGGGACTGTTCATTCATCATGTATGAGAAAAGCTTTTAATGCCAAGAGCTAAGAAATGTTACCCAAACCCTCATGTCCAAATCAGAGAAAAAAACAAACTCTATCACCAAAAAACAAAA
>PYHW01009766.1:920313-956701 GCA_013186435.1 Turdus rufiventris | reverse complement strand
TCTGATCTACATGTTGCGAATTTTGCTGGCTGTCGGCAGGTGCGCCTTATAGTCCGGTGCGCCTTATGGTCGTGAAATTACTGTACTCTTATTTTGGTAAATCACTATTCCTTGCAGAAAAGTGTGGTGGCATGATGATTCATAAAGTGGAATGTAAAATCTGAGCCCTGCACTGCTCAGCTGTCTGCAGAGCCAGGTATTTACCCTTCAGCAGGCACTTCCAGGCTGCCAAAAATCTTGAGGAGCAGCAGAGGAGATGTTTAAGAAGTGATCAATTGGCTTGGCAGTCTCAAGTGGTGCCCATTACTTGCACACTGCTCCAGATAAAAGGGTGGGGGGAAAGGAGGAAAAAAAGTGATTTTGATGTTGTAAATAGGTTTTATTGACTTTGCTAGTTAATTTTTTATCATTGAGATTTTATTCTTTAATTTAAAAGGATGGATGGGTCTCTGAAATGATCAAAAAATGGAATATCCTGGAGAATAGCTGGTTTGTGTAAGATAGAAATAAGAATCCATGTGAATATGAGACCTTTCTTATGCTGTGCAAATACAACCCTATTAGAAGACTCTACAGTGTCACCAACAATGGGTTTGGAAATGGTACCCTCTGAAATTATGATGACAGAAAGGAGTTCACTTTTCAGAAGAGATTGCCTTGGTTATGCTTAAATTAAATTACTTCAAATTACCTCATCATATCTACCTGTAGCTAAACACAAGGTATAAAAGATTTTTCTCTTTTTAGAGACTGGATTGTTGAAAATGAAAAAGAAAAATTATTACTTGTCTCGAATCTTCCTTCTGCTTTTTCTTTTTTTAATTTTTATTTTTCCCAAAAGATCATTAGGTGCCTGGCACCAGTGCAGGAGTATGAATACATCTCACAGTAATAGCTTTTACAAATCTGATGGCACATTTCAGAGGAGAAAGCTTTCCTCTAAACTGTAATAACTCGTGTTAGCAGCCTCAGTGAAGGAGTGGAGATGGTGTTAAAAATTATAATCAATGACTCAAGGGAGAGCTACAAATTACTCTGCCACATTACAGGAAAATCGAAACTCAAACAGGGAACCTTCCATGATAATGGGTGTATAAACAGGAGACAGGGAATGAAAAACAGGGATTAGTGCTGCCCCTGTCCACCCTGCAAAGACATCCCACCAAAGAGAGCAAATCAGAAATACCTGATGGGAAGGTAAGACCTTAATCCCACTCTAAAAGAAAAAGGCTTTTGGAATTTGGCAGGGTCAGAGCACTGAGGTTAAAGATTTTATATTGAGAGTCCACAGAACCTGGGCCATGTTTGTGAACATCTGCCAGAGGTGCACATCTGCACACTGCAGGTAGGAGGCTGTGAGAGGAGAACTCAAAGTTTACCCAAATTCTTCTTAATGAACTCCCTGTAATTCGGATATCCTGCATTCCTCTAGCAGGCTGATTAATGATTTCCTTTTAAATCTGATGTGTGCCTTGCTGCACAGCCCCACCTGTTACATCCCCTGGCCTCTGTTCAGGATCAGGATGAATTATGTGATGTCTTCTCTGACCCAAATGCCCTTTCAGGGTTTGGATGCCCTCCTTATTATGCAGTTGCACACCAAGAATATCCGGAGGAAGATTTATTTAGGCCTATTTTTCCCTTCAGTCAGTAGCCCCCATTAACAGCTACCCAGGCAGCTCTTGAAATTCAGAATAAAGGACTTTGCTTCCCTGGTGAAGCACTGGGGAGCTGCTCACTGCAGAATCGCCAGCCTTACATCATTATTGTCCTGAGAGTGAAATGTTGTCTCTCCAGGCACCCTGGAGTCTTCCTTAAGACATCTGTCTTCTAGATAAGAGAAAAATGAGATTATTTCAATTCTGCATGCAAAGCTCCAAGAAACAGTTTAGAGGCACAGGAACATAAATAAAAGATTATTAAAAGTTATAAAAATCTGCATAAATAAAATTCATCCACTGAACAATGAGCTTGGCTTTAACCCAGAGGATCAGCCTCACTTTTCATGCAGAGGAGACAAAGGCTGTCAGAAAGTTTATTCAGCTCACCTAATTGATGTCTGGTCTTCAAGCAATACCCTCATCCCTGCCTCTACTGAATAAATCATGATCTGAGGCCACAGCTGTCCTTATATGTTCATTTATACAAAAATTCAATACCTAGAGAATTCCAGGTCAAACCTCCAGCAAATGTCTTACATTTATTTATCCTGTTCACAATTATCTAAATTATAATTATGCAAATATCTTTAATAATAAATCAAGCAGCCAGAACAGTGAGCAAGGCACCACCCAGCAAGTATGTTAAGTGTGCCCACTCTCCCTGGCACAGTTTGGCCCAAATCAATTTATCCTCATCAATAATTCCCAGGCATGGTGCAGAAGTTGGCACAGACAAAGGAGCATCCCAGTTATCCATGCAAAAATCACTTGATGCCATTTTGAAAGCTGAGAGATGTTCATGGATCAGAGCTAGGAAATGCTCTCTGGCCCATCTCAATTATTAATATGGTTTTAGCCTGACTGTGGAGCCTCAGAAGCGCTGATTGTCATCCAGGGTCTGGACAGAGACATCAAACAGGGCAGCAGCAAACAAAGCTTACTTCTGCCAAGCACAGAGATGGGCAGAGCTCTGTCCTTGGCTGGAGAAATCATAAATCCATGGGAAGGTTGTGTTTCTCACAGGCTAACAGGGATCAGCTGATCTTTGGAAAGCCGTGTGCAATAAAATTGTACTAAAAAGCATTTACCATGTGAATGTAGGAAAACTCTCAGAGAAGGCTTGGGTTTGGATGCTTGTAGCAGAGACAATGCCAGGCAGAATAGTTAATTGGGAATTGCAGCAGTTTGGGGGTGAATCACGGAGTAGTTTGGGTTGGGAGAAGTTTAAAACTGATCTTTTGTTCCACACCTTCCACCATCCCAGGTTACTCCAATCTCATCCAGCCTGGCCTTGGACACTTCCAGGGATCCAGGGGCAGCCACAGCTGCTCTGGGCACCCTGTGCCAGCACCTTCCCATCCTCACAGCCAAGAATTTCTTCCCAATATCCCATCCAACACCACTCTGTCAGTTTAAAACCATTCCCCCTTGCCTACTCCATCAATTATTTACCTCACTTTGGGGATGAATGACTCTCTCTGTCTGGCTCTCAGGAGCCACAGGATGCCCTGAAGCTCTTCCAGAGATAAAAGAAACTTGTTCCAGGCACCACTTGTAAAACCTGACTATTTAATCCAAGTCCAGAGGCCAAGGGTGTCAGTTCTAGAGAGCTGATGCATCCCTCACCATTTTATGTGTCACACACAAAAGAAAGGCCCAGAGCTGTGACTGAAAATAAAAAATCAGGATTTGTTGTGTACCACATCTAAAAATGGATGTGGTTTTTGGCTTTTCAACAGCACAATGCCTCCAGTGCAATCTGGTGATTCATTGGTGTGGTCAAAATGATGGGCTCATTTATTCCTAGATGGTGACTTGCTGGAGTTCCTATTATTGTCCTAATTCTCCCACTGAAGTCACTGATGTCATCACCAACTTCCCCCTCATAAATCAAAAATCAGAAGGCTTTTTATATCATCTACTTTTATTTCCTGTGGAGCATAGTGCAGAGATTTCTCGAACTGGTTCTCCAACAGATTTCTACTAAAAAATTTATAAAGAGCATTCTGTACCAGTGTCCTTCATTTAGGCACTTTTATTTTTGGTTAATTACTCACAGTTTGCTTTAAAATAGTTAGACTGTGGAAACCTCTTGGAATTCAGATGAAAATAAATGTTTGGGTTGTTTTTCCCTGAGGGGGGAATTCAGCTTTATCAAAATTAAAGTATCAACCTTAATTTGTTGCCATCTATGTGAGCCTTTTTCATTTAATATTAAAGTAGGTTTTGTTCACTGTTTTTGTATTAAGCTATCCTTTGTCCATTGTTTTTATATTACATATACATTGCAACCATATTTTCACCTTCAATCACTGGGAAACCTAACATTTAATATTTACATGAGGCTATCAATTATTTTACAACTATTTTGTTCTCAGCACAAATTTGTCTTGTACCTCCCACAAAGGAATAATTTAATATTTGTCTTGCAGATGTCACTGAAGTCTATATTAAAAACAAAACCAAATCCCTATATTTGAATCTTTCCTCAGAGAACATGCAGCAGGAAATGTTGTTTGGTGTGATGCAAAAACATCAGAGATTGCACACTGAGTCACATCTTGGATATAAAAAAACATCCTCCTTCTCATTCTGGGTCTCCAGGGTTTGATTTTTTAACATAATTTGAAAAGTTTAAGACTGTAATAAACAGTTTACAAAATTATACCCTCTGAGTCCGAGATGGGAATTTGTGGCAATACATTCACCCTGCAGACAGCCCTGAAATCAAAACAGCAGCTACCATAGGTGAGTGTATTATGGAAAAAGAGAAAAATAACAGGAGGGGCTTTTTTCCCTCATTTTCAACTCACTGATTCTCAGTATTTAATTTTTTTTTTTTCTCTTAAACAAAAGAGATTTCAAGCTTGGAGCTGTCAGAAGTGCTGTCATGTTCTGTATGAAACAATTACAGGCTCAATGTGGAGACAATGGCTATTAGCTTTCCTCTAAATCCTTTCACAGAAATAATTTGTGTCAGGATATATTTCCAAACATTCTCACTGAACTTCTTAACAACACATTTTCCCCTCATTGTTCAAAGATGACAACTGGAAAATGGAATAGGGAAGAGGTCTGGAGATCAGCCAAGCCTGGGATATTTTATACCTGTTGCTTGTCAGATGTCATCCAGTTCCATGTCTGTATTACACTATAATTTCATTTTGATGAGGCTTTTGTTTGTTATATTTGCTTGATCCAAGAATAAAAAAAAAAAAATAATCAGGATTTACTTATGCTTAGAATTTTTATCTCTTCTCTACATCTGAAGCTGAGCATTAACTAAAAATCACCTGGACCTTGTATATTGTAATAAATTGTGATTTTGATATTTGGGGCTACTTTTTTTAGGTCATATTTAATACAGTTATTACACAGTGAAGGAGTTTAGTGTCATGTTCTTATTAAAATCTAGTTTTGGCTCCGTAACATTTCTGCTCTTACTACTACTCCTCAGAAGCAATTTTTTAGCCTGGAAAATGGAACCAAACTTTACTCTCCAAACAGTGGGACCATGATCCCAGGTGGAAAATCCAGCTGAACTTGCTTCTGCTCCCTCATTCATTCAGGATTAATTCATCACCCTAGCAGACAAGGAATAAATAACTGGGATTTTATAGACAGAAGCTGGGAAAAATCTCAGAATAATTCCCACCTAATTTGGAATGTCACTGATTTGTTTTGTTTCATCATCCCAGCAGCGTAACTGAGAGATTTAAACATTATCTGTTCTTTTGATTATTTACACCCCTACTCTACCCCCAAATATGTTCAGATGCAGTTTATTATCTCTGAAATTCTCAGCCAGGAAGACTAACTAAGAATAACAATGTAAGTCAGGGACAGGCAGCTGTTAATGCTGATAAGAGCCAGGATTGATAATTGTCATAGGGCAGTAACTAAGCAAAGGAGAGAAAATCAATGGATCTAAGCAATTGTCCAAGGAAATCTTGCTTTAAAATGTGGTGAGAAATTAGGGCTGGGGAATAACCTTGCTGCTGAATGTACTCTTGCCTCTAAAGATTTATCAATAAAACACCTCTTGGTAATTCAGCCTCTTAACATTGAGATTTTAAACTTTTCCTGCTAAGATTTTAAAAGATAAATATTCCTTCTGTGTAGAACCTTGTACTAGCCAAATAAAATTCTGTTTTGGGGCTGGAACTCTTAAATAACCATGGGTTATAGGTATGATCCCAAAGGGTCTGAGATTTCTCTTAATTAATAAAGCACACATTTTTACTTTTTTACTGCTATTATTTTGTCTTAGTAAAAAAAAGACAAAACCAAAAACTTGCAATGACAATATTTTGCTTGTTTGCTGAAGCAAATCCATTGCTGTCAAATCTTTACCCACCTTTGGCTTGTCTTCTGTTGAAGCTGCTACAGATTTAATTCCATTGTTTTTCACTTCATAGCTTCAGTGCAGGAGACAACACAGATATTGGCATTCCTGACATTGAAAATGGAGCTTTTAAAACCAAAAACTCTAAAATTCTTTCCTCCTAGTGATCCATAGTGCTCCATCCACATCGTGGCTTCCATAGCTGCACTCCAAATCCACGAAACAATTTATTCCAAAATAACATTTAAAAAAATACATAGATACATTTGGAAAAGCATTTTTATAAATATAAAGTGAAGATTTTATAAATACCTTCAGGTGAGATATTTTTGAATAGCACAGAAACCTGTTCTGTATTGGCATTTCAGCTTCCCCAGGTGCTTTGTCTTCTGACTCTCTCAATGCCTGAGTAGTGAATGTGTGAAGGTTCTACTCCCTTTTCCTGAATTAAGGTCAGAATCATTCTGACATCAGTGAGCCTGAAGGACTGAATTTGGTCCTTAATGAGAAAATCCACTGAAAATGGTTTTCTAAATCAGACATTTGTTCTGAGTGGCACCCCTGTGGATCTTCACAAGCAGGATTTCAATTAAACCACCTTGAGGGACCTTCCACAGAATCCCAGAGGGGCTGGGGTTGGAAGGGACTCTGGAGATTATCCAGCCCAACTTCCCTGCTAACCTGGAGCAGTTTGCACAGGATCAGCTCCCCGTGGGTCCAGAGAATGAGACATTGCCTCTCCTTGAAAATTAAATTACTCCTTCAAACAAGGACTCTCAGCAGTGAGGGAAGAATTGGGTAAGTCATTGTGCATCACAGAGCTGCACAGTGAAATCCATCATGGAAGGAAACACTGCTGATCAGCTTTGCTCTTCCCAAGCACAGACAATCCAAAGGAAAAAAAAATTAAAAAGAGAGGAAAAAAATAGTGCTGGTAATTTATGTGCTGAAACAACCCATTAGATGTAAGTGAAGGTGTAGTAAAACTCATAGACTACAAACCCAGCAGTCTTTTTGCAGTGAAAGATAGATGTTGCTAATTTTCCACCTGTGTGGGCTTATAATGGATTTACTCAGGGACTTGCAGCAGCTGCTCCCAAGGTGTGGCTGAGAGGAGAGCTCTGAACCTCAATCTGCCTTTCCATGGGTTACTGCCATGCTTTCTGCAGGTTCTCACTGGGATGGAGTTCATTTTCCTCACAGCAGCCAGGTTTTCCATCCGGGCTGAAATGCTGTCAGAACGTCAAGCAAACCTAACAATGCTTTCATCTGAATTATTCCCCCAAGACAGACAATGTTCCTGAAAGGAATCTGCCCAGCAGGATTAGGAGATGGGCAGTGGGAATTAGAGTGTTTTGAAGAGAAAGTGGATATATTTACTCACAGTAATTATACTCACAGCGCTCAGGGAGTGCAGATTTGACACTGTCCTTGCTGTTCTTGTGGAACCCCATGCCAGGGGTTGGAACAAGATCATTTCAAGGTTCTTCCCACCCAAACCATTCTGTGATTTTTAGGCACCTCTGGAAGCACTAGTCCCCTAGAAAGAAGCTGGGATGTGATAAACCCACAGGTGTGCAGAGACTGAGGCTCACACATAGTTTTAAGCAGCACATTTCATCCTGAGGACAGAAGATTGCTGGAATGACAACACAAATGGCTTTATTTTCCTCCTCTGCACTGGAGCAGGGACACTGGTGGCCATTAGTTTTGTCACTAAGGCAACTACAGGCAGGGAAGGAGGAGGAAAGGTTTTGCAGAGCAATTTTCCTCTGGCAGAGCTGCAGCAGCTTCCTTAACACACAAATCCTTCCTTCCCTGGGAGCGCAGGAATGCCTGGTTTGCTGCACGGGAAATTATTTACCCCTGCAATATTAAAAGAGCAGACAAGGGCTGTGGGAGGGAACAGAGGTGAAGCTGCTTTCTGCAGTGTGGTCTGGGCTCTGTTTCTCAGTCCAGGCATGTGTTTCACGAACAAAAATCAGTTTAGAGCAAGGCAAGATGCCTCCCTCCCACCCCCCCCTCCCACTCCCCCAGCATAACATAAACCAGAAGCTCCTCAACAAGCCAGAATGAGGGAATCAATTACATCTCTGTCTCTTAGGAAGAAGCAGAGTCCATAATGCAGATGTTTTTACAGCTGGGAGTACTGCTGATGATTTAATGCTTTAGGATAATTGATCCCTAGCATAGTTGTTTTTACAGATGAAGAAGTGGGGAAAGGGTCTGGGGAGAGGGAGAGGGAAAGGAGTGATAAATGTTTGCCAAAAAAGGATATGAGCAGCCATTAAATGCATCCCTCTTGACAAGACATGGCACTTAAAAATAATATTTAACAGAGATGGTTTGCAGAGAGGCTTAGCACACAAGACAGCAGCAATCCAGCTGAATTCTGGAGCTGCCACTGCATCCTGTATGCACAGAGCTTCCCTGCTTGCAGAAACGCTTGGCTTTGCTCACAGCGAGTGACCAAAGGAGGGTGGAGAACAGGCTGAAACACAGCTCACAGCTTTCTTTGCTGTGCTGGTAAGAAATTCTCCCTCCAACTGCATTCCCCATGCTGCCAGTGGATCAGGTGTGCTGCTGATAGCTTTGGTGTGGAATCAAGCCATGACACTTCTCACCCCCATTATCTCATAATGAGCAGCCAGCCTTGATATTTGGGAGGTCACTGCACATTATTTATCTATCAGGATCATTTTAGAGTCCAGCTTAAATAAGCAAATCCCAGTCCCAGGACACTGACACATGTTTTTTTATTTTGTTTTCCCCTGCTACATACATAACAATTGAGAGGGACCATAGTGACAGTAAAAAACTCCAGCTGGTCATTTATTATCATCCCTAAAAACCTTAGCAGACTAAACAGTTGTAAGAGCTAAATAACCAGAGGAAGATTAGACACAGAAATTCTCTATTCTTGCCTGAAATCAAAACCCAAAACTTGCAACAGTGTTAAAATAGTAAGAAAAAACATAGGTCTTTAATGGAAGCTTCCAGGTGCCCCCATGGTTATGGGTACACCCAGAATCAGATTTCTACAGGTTTTTTATATTAAAAAATTAGAATAGTCAACAAATATTGTCCAATTAGAAGAGCAGTTGGTTAGGTAATTTCCCCCTGTTTTCTGCCCCATTGGGTTTGGTCCAGAGGTTTCTTTGCCCCATTTCTTCTTGTGTCTGCTCATATTCTGGCTGGAAAACAAAATGTCCTTTTGGAGATTCTCTTCTTGAAAATAAGACTGAACAGCAGTTCAACTATGTGATAGAAGGTTAGCTTACTGTTCTGAAAAAGAAGGGGAAAGGGTAGGAAAATAACCAGAAGGTACAACCAGGTATTAGCAGTCTACAAAGCTACAAATAATGAGAAATATATAGAAAGCAAAAATCTGTTTGGCACAAGGCAGCTCTGGATTTCTAATAAATAGATTCCAAGTTGGAATAAACCAATAAGCACAAGAACCAGTATTTCTGCACTGTTCAGTTAGTCAGAGTGCTTCTGTATAGCCTCAAAACCCAGGCTGATAGTTTTCCCAAATTATTAGATTTGGTGTATGTGATGCATTTAATTGATTATACATAAAAGTAGTAATTATTGTCATAATTGATGCGTGACAAGAAATAAAAATAGATTTACTGTTTTCTCCTGCCCCTGCACAGTTATGATTTGGAATATCGATCTGGTATAATCACTTTTTATTTTTAAACCTATCGTGACACATACACTTACTCATATCCTCAGAACTGCTTGGCATGAATGTTTCTTTGCTGATGATGTCAAACCCAGAGTAACTTCTACCAAAATATATGATCTAATTTTGGATACTATTCAGAAAAATCAGAGGCTATTTTAAATCCAGAGTCTAAAATTTCCTCGTAGAGTCTGTGAGTGAGATTTGCAGGTGGTGTAAAAACTCCCAAAGATTTCACCTGCATTCAGTGGCATCCAATGGCATTTTTCAGATTTATTCCTACTGAGGTGTGAGATGTGGAAATCTAATATTTTCTACTGCTGCTAAAACATCTCCAGGGCAGAAATTCGGGTATTGCTGATATCACAGTTTTGGGAACACGTGTAGATGTGTGTGGAGATGACTCCTGTGAGCACTGTCCATACTTGTCACCTCTGTACAGACACCGTGCCTGGGGCTGCTCTCACCTGAATCTTCTCCTCTCTGGTCTGAAAGAGAAGGGAAGAAACAGAACATGATGTAAGTTGAAGCAGGGATGTTTTTTGATAACCCTAAATCATGGAAAGGGAGAGTGATGTGGATTGAGATGGCCGCACTCTCCATGAGCAGTTAATTGTTTAATTTGTCTTTATTGCCTGGAGTAGGTAGGAAAGTTTTTCTGTGAGTTACAGTTGAGGTAAAACCTTGTAGTCAGATATTCTGAAAGTTCACACCTCCAAAAGGCTTCAGGAGAGATCACATTTAAATCTGAAAGCCTGTCTGTTTCTCTAATGAGTTGTATCACAAAAAACCCCAAACCATTCCCTACAAGCTTCACCAAACTTTTTTTATTTTTTTTTTTTCATAGACAGAAAATGGGCAGATAAACAAACGATTTGAGAGCTCGTGGGTCAGCTCAGTTGCCAAGTCATCTGCTGGTTTCAGCTGAAGTTTGTTAAAATGTTGGGTCTCAGTCCATTTTTAATCATGGAGAAATATAATCAGGGCTTCTATTCATAATAAATGTAAACTATTTGATCAATGGCACAGACTTAAAAGGCTGTGTTGTAAATGCATTTTTAGCAGAACAGGAAACTGATTCTTCTAAATGCTGTTTATCTGGGGTTAGGGGTTTATTTCAGACTTTTTTTCAAGTAAGCCAACAAGAGACTTCCACAGACTCTTTGTTTCTCAAGGAAGATAAAACAAATGGTCATCAGATTGCCTTAAATGTGGAGGGAGCCGCGGTAGGAGGCAGTGTGAGAATCCAGCAGTTTCTGTCCTTGGGTTGTTTCCTGTGTGAAACAGGGAATTACACAGCAGTGATTAGAAAGATTGCAGCTGGACCTGTCGGAATGATCATCCCCAGATATCAGCGTGCTCCATCTGATTTCCTTCCAGCATGGAATAACAACAACCTACAAACACATCCTGGCAGACAGCAGCCTGCCAGCAGGTTAACATTCCCTGGAAAGGTTTTACATCTGCCCTACCCTTCTCCCAGCCCTGGAAGGAAATTTTGGGGCAGAGAATGAGCATGAAATGCAAGTTTCTTAGAAAAACCTTCACTTAAAATGTTGGTTTTTTTTCCTTTAACTCATAATATTTTGCACCCTGAGGAGCGTGCACCAGCCATGGGTTGGGTTGGAGGTAAGGTCCCTTCAAATTCTTATTTCTGTGCCATCATCCCAAGTCCCTGCTCAGCAGCTCATTATTTTGTCACAGCACATTGCTATTGCAACAGGTTTGCTTCAGAAGAAAATGAATCATGCCTTGAATATTGACTCTGTGGACTTGATGTGCATCGACTACAAGGGAGTGTGGGCTGAGTGAGTAATGGCAGTGTCTGCATTTAGCCAGCACTGCTTTTGGAGAGATGACACTGGGCTTGGCTCTCCCCTGAGCTGCCAAAGCAATAGGAGATGGGAGAGGGCTGAAAAGCAGACCCAGAACTTGAGTGTGGAGGGTGGAGGCTGCTGAGGAATGTTTGTTTGCAGTGTTTCCCATCATGATCCTTTGCATCAGCCCATAGGACACAAGCAGGGAGTGTCACAGATGGAAAGGAGGAGGGTGCTGGAGGTGGGCATGGGCAGATTTGTTCAATATTTTGAGGTGCTGTAAAAATGGCCTCTGCAAAAAGCCTACAGCTATAACCAGGAATGGTCCTGTGCTGAATTAGGTGCCACTTGTGATCAGGGTAAGTGAGAACACGTAAAGGCTGGATTGGGGCCATGAAGTTTATATAAATATATGTGATAGTGAGGCAACAATTCCATGATGCTTTATGTGGAGATTTTCATCTTCTTTCCAAGAATTTCTGTGTGCAGTTAAACAAAGGTTTATAAATAACTCATAGTTCAGTTTGGATTTTACAACAGGGTAGGAATACACTGCAGTAATTAAAGTTAGAAAACCATGAACCTAAAAGTATTTCAATGAACTTAATAGTGTGTTAAATGTAAGGGAATTAAGAGCATCCACTCACCCAACCATCCCCTAAGTCAACACGAAACAACAAAGTCATGGTAAAAAAAAAATCCATGAGTTTTTAGAGGGGGAAATTGAATGGAGCTGCTGTGGTGGAGGCTGTATCCCAGAGAAACACAAATTTTAACCAAATCCTTTGATCTGATTTGGATTCATTTCCCTAAGACAAACCACATCCCAAGAAGGAATCAGCTCAGGAAGGTTAGAAACTGGGCAGTGGGAATTTGAGTATCTTTGAAAAGAAATTGGGTATATTTACTCAGAGGAGCTTTTCAGTGCTCAGGGAGTGCAGCAACCTCCTGACATTCTGTTCTAGAGGAAGGTGCTCCTGTCCATAGCAGGACTTTGGATCTGTAATACTCCTTCCAACCCAAACCATTCTGGGATTTGCCCCGACATTTACCTCCTTCCTCTCCCTCATCCCCAGGAGCCATGTTTCCAAGGTCACAGCCATTTATCTTGTTTTCTTCTCCTTTCTCATGCATCCAACTCCTCTTTCTTTTCTTAAATCATTGTTTCCTTTTTCATGGACATGGAAAATTTTGGGACAGCGTTGCCATTTCCTCTCTTTTCCAGTAATGAGGTTTGGCCAAAGAACACTCCAGCCTGTGGTTGTTGTGATCTTTCTCAGCTGTTTTGTGGAGGAAAATAAAAAACAAGCCAGCAACAAAAGAATGGAAAGAAACCAGCACACTGTCATCTCCATGTGAACAGGGATACATGCTACTTTCCCCCAGTGCATGAACATAAATTGCTCCCAGATTTTGGTGAATTTTCAAAGAGGATGCCTTATTTTATTTTGAAGAATGAGCAGGACTGTGGGTGGCAGCATCAGGGATGCTGCTTTTGGCTTTAAATGGGGCATTTGGGGGAGATTTAACCTTCACAGAATCAAAGAATTGTAAAACAGCTTGGACTGGAAGGGATCTTTAGAGGTGATCGAGTCCAAGCCCCTTTGGGGTGGCTCAGAGTCACACCCAGCCTGACCCTGAGTGTTTGCAGGGATGGGGCATCCACAGCCTCTCTGAGGAACCTGTGCCAGTAAAAAACTTTCTCCATGCATCTAGTTTGACCCTCCACTCTTTCATTTTAAAGCCATCACTCCTTGTCCCACTAAACAGAACCTGCTAAAATGTCTTTTCCCATGTTTCTTTTAAGTCTCACTAAGTGAACCAACAGGAATTGTTAATGCTGTGTTAAGTACTGTAGAACTGCATTTCCTTGTCTGGTTTGTCAGGGATATAATTCCTGTTGATACTTTAAAATCATTCTTAAGAAAATTACTTATTTATGACAGTTTTTTCCCTGTGGCCAGGCCAGGAATGCCATATAAGGACATCACTGAAATATCTAATTATGACTTAGAGCATTATTATGGCATGGCCACAAACATAATGTGAAGTGGGATTGTAAATCACAGCTTCTACAGAAGCACAGAATGTTTAAGGCTGGAAAAGACCTCCAAACTAGAGTCCAACAGTTCACCCAGAACCTCTGTGTTCATCACTAACTTGTGTCCCCAGGAGTCACATCCTCAGGTTCGTTGAACACTCTTAGGGATGGTGACTTCACCACTTCCTTGGACAGCCTATTCCTATTCCTATTCCTATTCCTATTCCTATTCCTATTCCTATTCCTATTCCTATTATTCCTATTCCTATTCCTATCCTTATTTCTATCCCTATTCCTATTATTCCTATTCCTATTCTTCCTATTCCTATTCCTATTCCTATTCCTATTCCTATTCCTATTCCTATTCCTATTTTTTCTATTATTCCTATTCCTATTCCTATTCCTATTCCTATTCCTATTCCTATTTCTATTTTTTCTATTATTCCTATTCCTATTCCTATTCCTATTCCTATTCCTATTCCTGTCCCTGTCCCTGTCCCTATTCCTGAGCACATTTTCAGGTGCACCTCCCCTTGAGGAGATTTCCTCTAATCCTTTTGCTTAGGAGAAGACCCTGACCCCACCTGGCTGAGGCTCCTTTCAGGTGTTTGTGCAGAACAAGGAAGTTTCTCTCCCCTGAGATTCTTTTCTTCCAAGTAGAAGCGCTGCAACTACATCAGGCATGAGATTTTTCAGGATGTGAGGCAATGGGCACAAATTGAATCACAGAAAATTCAACTTAACCATAAAATACTGGGGAGTTTCTGTGCTCAGGAATATGCAAAACCCTGTTAGAAACAGCCCTGGGCAGCCAGACCCACTTGATTCCCCTTAGAGTGGTGTCATTGCATTAGAGATCTGAAGAGATCCCTTCCAACCTCGAGTATCCTGGGATTCTTTTCCATTCAATAAAAATAAATCTGGAGGCACAGAAGGCCAGCAGGTGAATCCATAGAATTGCAAAGGCATCAGAATGATGTGGTTTAGGAGCGAGGAGCAGAAGGATGCACAATTCATTTTGAGCTCCAAGGTTGCTCTCACAGCTGCTATGTTTCATTCTGACACATCCCATGCCTTGATAAAATTATCTGAAAATTGGTTCCAACAACGAGCAGGAAAACTTGCTCTTGGTAGCACTGTTCTTTATGGACAGAGACCACTCCATTTCAGAAAATTGCAACAGATTTACAAGCATAGAGAGGATTTTTGCTGTACAATGTAAGCGATTATTTCCAGAAATGAACATTTAACTTCATCTTTTTTTGAGAATTGCCCTGTGCTGTAGCCCTTCTGAATCAAAACAGAGTAATCCATTTCCCTTATTTCGAGTGAAAAATATTCTATCAACCCATCTCCATCCAACAGGATGAAAATTTCCTGACAAACAAAAATGCATTGAAATGTCAAAAATTATGTTACTTCTACTATGACAACAAATACAATTGCTGTTAATTTCCTGAGTTTGTAGCTGTCTTTTTTTTGTTTTCTTCAAAAGCTTATTTACAGGAAGGAACTACAATAAAAAAAAAAAAAAAAGGAAAAATTACAAAACAAACCCAAAAAAACCCCAACCAGCCAAACAAATACATTGAAACACTTCTAATTATAAATGATATTCCACAATGTATTGCAATAAAAAAATTATGGTATTGCACTCCAACAATGTGTTTTCAGTGTCAGACATGGATAATTTGGGCAATCATGTGCTGCAAAATTGCTGCAAGATTTTGAAGAATTATTTTCGGGACATGTTAAGCGTGACAAGAAAAGCCAATTCACGAATACTTGCACATTGTCATATTTGAACAAAGGCCCATAAATAACATTTCCATCAAACCTTTTGACGTGATTAGAGCTAAACACGTGAGAGAGAGAAATGAGAGATGATTTGTAGATGTACTTCAGGTGCTTTCTTCAATCCCTCTGTCTTTGGGTAGAGTTTAAAAAAAAAAAAAACCAAACTTATTTTGGGGAAAAATATACCAAAAAGCCTGATGATTTGAAGTCAACATAAAGGACTAATAGGGTGGCCACTGTATATAATGACAGTCAACATCCCAGAAAACATCTCAGGATCATGAAAAACATTTCAATCTGTATCTGGCCAAACACAAGAATTGTCAAAAAATTTCTCATTGCAAGCCAAAAGGAAATGATCCTTTTGAGAAAAGTCATTTGTGTGTTGCTTGTAACACCCACTCAGGAGCATCAAAGGGTTTTTAGGAGCCAAGACTCCCAAAAGCCAATTTTTTCTCAGTTCTCATTCTCAAGGTTATAGTGGATGATCATGGAGAAAATTGGAGCAGATCCTCTGATCATTTTTGGGTTATCAGCCACCCTACAACCATCCCTTCTCTAAAGACCCAGCCAGAATTTCACTTCAAAGTGCTCAAATCTGTAGCTGTGTTTCAGTTATTCATTAAAAACTTGTCTGGACTTGACTCCCTGACCTTTCATTTCCCTGAGTTTCCCTGCATAGACTAAGACTCAGTCTTAAAGAAAATGGGTGTAAACTTTTGTCCAAAGTGTCAAACTATCCATCCACTGCACAAATATGCACTGACAGGGTTTTTGAGGCAGTGTGATTTAAAAAAAAAAAAACAAAACAACAAAACAGAACAAGGAGTTTTTACTGAACCTGCAGTTTAGAGATTCATAAATCTTCATTGGCCAAAATTTTCTTTCTGACTCATGACTTCTCGTGATTTATACCTCAGTGTCTGCACTTTGTCATAGAAGAGTTTTTAGAGAGAAAATGGAGATGTGACTGAAGTTAAATATAGCACTCGGAACCAATGAAGAACATTTAGATAAATTACTCTGATTGTCCACTATTTGTTAGTTGGGCAAAAAGAAATAAAGAAAAAGAAAAACAAACAAAAAAATTCTAGAGAAAAGTCCTTGTTCAGAGTGGTTTTCAGCTGAAAGCATCTGGCAAGCCCCATTTAGCACTGCTCTCAGCACATGACAGAGTCATCCATCTCACACTCGAGCACCTCTTCACGCTGGGATGAAATGCAGCCACCCACAGCCGAACTTCACATCACAGGAGTGCAGCAGCACATAGGAAATGCTTTACAAAAGTGAAAGTAGGCGTGGGTCTTAATTCTCAGCCTCATAAACTGCTAATCCTCCTCTCTTCCCACGCAGCTGGGCTAATGGTTCACCTACAAATCCACTACTGAAAAATCTGCATAAAATTTCTGTGTATAATGTGTGTCTGTATTTGCCTCTTGTTGTATCTATTCATCAGCTCACCTTTCACATACTGCTACAGACTTGTGAGTCTTAGCTAACCCATGAGATGAAAGGTGAGCTCATTTAAGAGGATTCATATTCCCAACAGTTGTTTTCCTCTTTTTTTTTTTTTTTTTTTTTCCCTTTGGTTGCTTGTTTGTCTATCAGTGATTAAGGCTGCAGTTCCACTCATTAGTGAAGTGTATTAAATGGTAATATCAATAACTGACAACAGCACTGCCCTGGGACTGACTGTTCCACAAATCTATATCAACCAGGCAAAGAGCTTTTTGTAAGGTTGTGTCTCCAGGCATGGTAGAAACGTTTACATTTCCCTGCTCCCTGCCTGGATCAGGATCAATGTCAGGGACAGAACAAGACAGAACCTGTCAAACACAGTACAACTGTGCTCCATGATTTCAAATAAAACTGCCTTGCACTCAGAGGTACCAAGAAAAGTTTAGCTGGGTTTTGGGAAAAAAAAAAAGATTACAAAACAATTAAAAAGAAAATAAACATCACACCTCCTCTATATGAATTTCTTCAACAACCATCACTGACAAATTCTCCAAGTTCGGGATTTTGATATATGCTTAAAACTTGTACTCTTAGAAATAGAAATTGGTTAGAAGTATCTTGTAATACTGAAGTTTCCGTCTAAATAATTTTCCATTTTGGGGAGTATCTGTGACAGATGCTGTATAGAGATGTAAATCATAACTGTCCTTACCAGAAGGATCTTTCAAGACGTAGCAGATGGATGAAATAAAAGAACATTGGCAGTGGCACTGGCAGAAATAAGTTGCAAAATTAATGGGATATTTAGGGCAGAAGAGGAAGATGAACATTTTTAAAACCAGCTTCAAAAAGGAATCACAACTTACCATTAACCTACTTGTTATAGACAACTGTGAGATGGAGAAATCTTACTGAAAGAGAAATCTGTGTGTGCCTATTTCTGTGTGGGCAGGGAATGGCTCAGTTTTGCAAAGAAATACATATTATGCAATATGTTGTTTATCTGTATATATTTTTAATAATTTTCACATGATAATGGCCGATTCCACACATATACAACAAATTGTCAGAATCTCAAAGACATTAAAATCCAACAGGAGGTGCAGGTAACCCCAGTGTCGTTTCTTTCATGCCAGTGGTGAAGATTTGAGACAACCCCAGATGTTCAACCAGCACTGTCTTTTCTTGTCTTTCTGCTCAAAAAGGTCAATATGTGGTGTTTGGGGTCAGTGACACCATCAAAGGAGTGAGGGGGTTTGGGGAGACAGAAGCCAGGTCAGGGTGTTGCTCTACACATGAGGGACTTACCACTGAGTAGTAAAATAAATGTGAAAAGGTAGAGAGGATTTTGAATTTAGTAAAATTGAAGTGATTGATTTGGAGCAAATTCCAGGAAATTTGAGGGTGCTACATTCCAACAGAGCTACCATGGGAGACCAAACCTCCTGCACTTTTCCTCAGTTTCAGTGAGAACTTAAAATCTTGTGCCTCTTTGGTAGGAAAAGGATCAATAGTGCTTCAAGTCTCAGTTGCCTTGAAAACATGATAAATGTATTTTCCTGAAGAGAGCAATCAAACACAATGTTCCTGTCCCAAATCCACTTCATTCCAGAGTCCTCTCATATCCTGCTCACTAAGGGCAACTATGGATGAGCGTCTCATATTCAGAAAAAACCATTCCCATTGCTCTGTCACAGCATGAAGAGCAGGTCTGTACAGAAAATAAGTGTATTGTGTAACACCACAGGTCTTCAGTGCTACTTCCCAAGGTCAGCAGGTTTTAGCTCCTCAATTCCGTGAGACTCAGGGATTTCCTGTTAAAGGCTCTTCAGCAGTGTTACAGTCCTTGCTTTCAGGAGGCATTTCTTGACCTTGTAGTATGTTTTTATATTCATCCAAACACCTTGTCCTTTTACAGAAATGTTCTAACAGGCAGGAGAGAAGGCAGCTGTAGAACATTTGGTTGTCGTTGAGGAGTTCAGTTCCCTTTCAAAAATTCTCTACTAAGAGAATTAGGGAACTTAAGAGCTCACCTGATGCAGCACCACCCTCTCAAATCAAAACCACTAAACCAAAATCCTTTGTGAGAAGGTAAAAACAAATCTGCAGGTCGGAAGTGTAACACCACCTATAGTGTTTCCTCAGCAAATGGGGAATGGGAAATCTCTGGATTTAGGATAGCAAAACTGGAGAACATTTATCCCATGATTGTTTCAAGCCCAAACTCCCACTCCAAGGGAGTTCAAAATTGGAAATGAGAACAAAACTTAAAGAACCAAGGTCCTTTGTCAGGTGCAGGGTGGGATTCTTGGGGTGTCCTGTGCAGGGCCAGGAGCTGCACACAACAATCCTTGTGGATCCCTTCCACTCAGGATATTCCATAACTCTGAGATTGTTCCAGTGACCTGTTTCAGAAAAACCTATTGCATCTCCACTCCAAAATACTCAGGCTGAGGAGAGGCCAGTGTAGTTAATAATTAGAATGGAGAACACTGAGTGAAATCCCTGAGCTGAGATCCCATAACTGATACTTGCATGGATAATGTTGCTCTCTGCTTACAGCCCACGTGTTTTCTAACCCTCTGTGGTTTTTCTAGAACAGTTTAAAATCTTAATCCAATTAAGATCCAATTAATCCAACTGCTACCTTCCAGTGCAAACAATGGGATTGTTATTTGTAGGGATTTCACGCCCCACCTCCTCTTTCCAGTCCATCTGGGTTTGGGTGTGGAGACCTATCCCTGCCTCCAGCAGGAAGAACATTCATCTCTTAATTTAAAACAACCCATCTTAATTACTTACAGGGTTTCTTGTGTTTCTAGAGGTGAGCAGGATTTTGGCAGAATTAAAAGATCCTTGTCACTGCTCAAGGACAGTTTTGTTGGTGGAACTATCTAACTTAAATCTCACCAAAACTGATGATAACATTTCCAAAATTTAGTTCACATAACAGAGGTGATAATTTTGTTTGTCACAAAAGGAGATTTGCGTGTGGTAAGCAACTGAAGCACTTGCTTATTTTTAGAAATTAATATTTTTAGGTGTTGCTATGGAAGCAGCTTTGAATGTGATCAGAATGGGATAATGCAGGACTTAAAATACACTTGCAGAGAGCTGCCTACTCACTCTCTGAGCACCCTAAAGGTCTCAGGAAATATATCAGACACCATAAACTATAAACACAAGGGGAGACATTACATAACTCCAATCAGGTGAAACGATTTCGGAAATGGATCCTGAGATTTGAAGTGATGAGGTGCAATCTTAGAACAGAACATGCACTGCAAGCTGGAAGACATAATTTCCAGATGGAACTTAAACCTAATTCAGTAAAAATCCTTTGTGAAGGAAGACATTTCCTGCACAACAGCAGACAGGTTGATATAAATTTGTAAAATTTGGGTGTTTAATCTGCTGCTCCAGAATTAAACTGGTAAATAAGGTTATCTGTCCAGATACAGTGAGCTCTTCTGAGCTAAATGAATAAAAAATTAAAAATACAAAATATGACAGCTCTCCTGGAAATGTAACTGAATTAAATGTTCATTTTTAGCTGTTCAATTACCATCAATTTTAAAGTTATTTTAAGAAATAGATATTTTTGGGGCATAGTACCCCAATATCGATAGGCAGAGGAATAAAACAAGGTAGGAAATAGTGCTGAACTAAGGGATTGCAGCTCCATTAAGAACACATTAAAGTGTTCCTGTCCTTTTTGATGCACTACAATCATCTTTAGAGCTGACAGCACTGACACTTGTGAGCTCAGTCAGCCCAGGATCCCATGGAGAAAAGAGCAGGGCCAGGGAATTTGTCTTCAGGCACTGATGAGTTTCCAGTCAGCAGCTGAAGCCTAATTTCCAAGAAATCTTAATAATTGCAGTACTTCCAGTAAATGTTTCCATCTCCTGAAGGTTTATTAAAATTTTTGAGTATTTTCTTACTACAGCACACCTGGTCTCACACCTGCTCTGTTCAGGGCTGGGAAATTAAGAGCAATGTGTGAAAAACAAACCAAAAAAAACCAGTAAAAAGTGACTCTGCAATGTAGTTTGAACCACCAAATTTTGTGTGAAAATGGGGGTTTTTTTTAAGCAGAGAATAAACTGGTAATTCAGGGTGGGATTCCCCTGGATGGTCAAGACACATAAATGTAAGACTGCAGATTAATGAACTTCTCAGTGCCTCTCAGTGCATTGGGTGTTTATTCAAAGAGGATTTAATCAATTAAACTTAATAGAGCCCAGAGAGCATAAATTTCCAGGGACAGGACTGTGAATTCAGCTCCTTTCTTGAGGTCCTGGAAAGACAGGTGGACAGCAGCAATGCAGGGGATGAAATCTCACAGTCAGTACAGCAAACCCATTAAAAACGCCACAGAAACTCTTCAGGATAACAGCTCGTTCCGGATTTGGGTTTGTTTGGGATTTTGTGTTTTGAGATCTTTTCCTTATCATTTTTCCCAGGTCTGATTATAAAGAATTTAATGATAGAGCTGATTTATTTATGTCCTTTTCACCAGCATCTTTAAAACTCCTGGATTATTTCTGTGGCTCCACCTCTCCAAGCTTGACATCCTGAATGGACCTTCCAAGCATAAAAACGGGATTGGCAAAACAATTTTCTCTGGAACAGGCAATATGAATTTTGATCCTATCAAATATTAAAAGCATAATTGTATTTATCATTACCTAGGAGGCATCTGAATAATGCTGAGAAAATGTAGAAAATAGAGGAAGGAATTGATTAAAGGAAAAACAAAAAACAAATGAGGAATAAAAAGGAGTGACTGACAAGGTAAAACAACCTGCTTTTCTAAATAGCAGGTGCATGAATGTGAGGGAACAGTTTAAAATTTAAGGAATTTGGGATTGTACAGCAAATTGTGGCTAAGTAAAGGAAAAAAAAAACACTTTTGTGAGGGATGTGGATACCCCTGTCCCAACAGACCAGCCCATCCCTGGTAATGTGTTTATCTGCTGGCCTCCTCTGAACTCCCCAGCTTGTGAGCATTTAATGCCTTTGGCTCTGCCAGCCTTTGAGGCTGGATCATGCAACCATTCATTTAAGCTCTGGTCAATAGTGCTGCAGCAGTTTATTGACAAAGCAAGGTGTGGGTTCAGAGCCTGGGTCACCCAAGTTTGCAGCACTGCAGTGAGTTCATCCCGCTGCTGGTTTGAGGATTTAAAGTGCAGGTTATGCAGATCTGCCAGGAATTACCTCAGTAGCTGTCCAGCCTTCTTTGCCTGGGAGGAAAAAATTAAATACCAGCCATTTTGACTTGCTGCAGACAGAGGTTTTCCTCTTTCTTATTTTAAAAAAGCTTTATCTCCATGGTGTTTGGAGTCTTTTTACATTTGTATGCATTAAAACACACCATGAAATCTACACAAAATCCTTTTCATGCATCTACTCCACTTGAAATCACCTTGAAGCAACAAATCCTTGCGGTTAACTGATTCAAGAGTGCAGCCCTTATAGGCTGGTTTGGAAATTCAGCACACACTTTGATTCTCTATCACTCGTGTCCCCAGCATCTGCAGAACAACTTTTCCATGCTCCCTGCTGGAGAAACTGGAGGAAAAAGATATAAAAAGCCCATACTAGTTCTAGTTCTAGTTCAGTGCCTCTCCTGGCTCCAGTTTGCCTGGGACTTAATAGGGACAAACACAAAAAAAAAATTAAAATAAAAATAATATTTTTAAAAAATTATAATAATTATTCTTTGTCTCAGAATTTGACCATATTTATATAAATTCAGTAAAGATCTGTTTTTTTTTTTTTCTCAGTGTGGACATCCTGATGCTTCATTCTTCATCACAGCATCCCTTTACTCAAGGACTGAAAATAAAACAAATAAAACAAATGCTCAGGGACCTGATTTAGTGGGGGACCTGGCAGTGCTGGGTTTATGGTTGGACTCAATCTTTGAGAACTTTGCCAACCTGATTTGAAGCATTCTCACTTTATTTCTTGTTAATTTGGACATTTTTTTCGATTACATTTGCAGTTTAGAAAAGAGAGGGGGAACAAAATAAACCAAAGAGAAAAACAAATATTAATAAGGGCACGAAATAAAACAAAAGCAAACCCATTTCAATCAGAACTTGGCAACACAAGGACTTTGTTATTCTTGCTGAAGTGTTGCTCACCTGCCAAGGAAGAAGCAGGTGAGCACTTAAGGGCTCTTGTAGAAGTCAAGAGAAATCTGACTCGTAAATAAACATTCCTGTGCTTCCCAGCTCTGCACACATTGCAGCTCCTTTGCACTTACACAAATTCCAGAATAACCAGCCTAAATCCCATGTTGGAATGAAATTTCGACACCAATTTGAGCTGTGCCAGGGTCTATATGAGGAAGTTATCCATGCCCATCTCCTCACCTTCCCCTTCCCGCTTGTGCTTCTGCAGAGGGATTGGTTCAGCTGAAAATCCAGCACCAAGTTCATCAGTTTGTAGCTGATAAAGCCTCAAATCTGTTCCTTTGTGCACCCCAGTGGATCCCAGAACACGCACAGCTTGAGAATTGCTTTTTTTTTTTTTTTCCCTCTGTTTTTGTCTGCTGCCACATGTCAGGATTTAATTAACCTGCAGAGCATATTAAATAGTAGGTGCTGCAGAAGAAGAAATTGTTTCAAAAACGAAAGCTCGTTTTGGGCTTCATTTCTCTCTTCTGTTATTCTGTGCAGAGCATACATGATAAGACCTTCCTGTAAGATGTAAACATGGAATTTCTGACCTGAAATCCTGAAAACAGTGCCCTGCCCAGTGCTCAGTGTGTTCCCAGCACAGAATCAGAGGTTAGGTGTTTTCAGAGCTGATAAAATCTCCAGTAGCTGCCAATTGCTTGATATAGAATCTCCTTTTTGTCAGTGAATTGGTCACTTATCATCACAGAATTATTTCAGAGTCACAGAATCAGGTTGGAAGAGACCTCCAAGATCATCAAGTCCAACACCGCTCTAACATCTCAACACAGAATCACAGAATAACTTGATAAAGTTACACTTCATTACAGAAGTGATGAACCTATTTCAAGTTAAAAAAAAAAAAATCAAAACAAGGAATGACAAAATGTATAGAAATTGTTTATTTCCATGTTTAATTGAGTGTAAATAGGTTTTACATGTGTGACTCAACCTCTCATTTCCCCTGTTTTCATATTTTTCTGCAAAAAAGGGGTTTTAATTTTTTGAGTCACACTTTCTGAAGGTTTCTTTCCTTCCTATCCAAAATTTTCTCCTTCTTCCTTCATCAAAAAAAACTGAACTGGTCATTTATGCTTTTCTCTGGCTTGTTTAACCTATGATCCCAGCTTTGACTTTAAGCTTTATTTCCACGAATTAAACCTTGTTGAGGGTTCTAGAGTAAGAGATCTTTTCTCCTGTATTTTCCACTTCATTTCATTTCAGGCCTCAGTCTGACTCTCAGCAATCAGTGGAGGAAAGTTTTCCCCACTCCTGAGGAAGGAGGGGACTGGTGGGGACATGAGTAGGGAAAGCCTCCTCAACCCATTTCTCGTTTCAGATCTATCATCTCTCAGAGAAAAATCTGTCACCTTGCTGGTCACAAATCATCTGGGCTGACAAACAAGAGAGGAGAAAGAATTCTACCCTGGGAGCTGCTCAGTGATCCTGAGTTCGAAGGTATCAGACCCACTCTTTTCTCCTGAAATTACTGTGCCATTTTTAATATTTTCCCTCCAGTTGGGCCCATTAGGAATGTCATGGCTTCTTCATAGCTACAGCATTGCTAATGAAGTTTTTCAGCTGCTAAATGACTGCCCATCCTATGCTGATGTAACAACAAAGCTTCCTAAAAACCTCCTGATTGCCCAAATATTCAGTAACTGAATAGCTAAAATCAGCTTAGGTGCCCTCTGAAACCTCCTTTTATCTGCACACTTGTTTTCTCCTCTCTCTGTCCAAAACCTGATATTACAGTGATTTTTTTTTTCCTTCTCTGATCTGCTCCCTGAAGGCATATTTGCTAAATTAGAGCTATCGAGTGTTTTACAGCCTGGATCCTTTCTTGGCTTAGAAAATCCCAGATTGCAGGGGTTTGTCACAAGAACTAAAGTTAGTGACATTCTATTGCAATAAGATGAAATTTTCTTCTTGTCAGACATTTTGAAGCCATGTTGTGTAGAATTTCCTGTACCATCCCTGGTGTCAGTCACATCTGCTAATCTGAATACAGAATAATCTAAAAGATTATTCATGATTCTCTTACAAAGATGGGAATATTGTTCCTGAAACTACTCATGTTTTGTCTTTTATTTTTGCTTCTAAGACTCCTTTAATAAAAAAGGTATTTTCCACTCCCCACAAACTCTTTTTCACTCGGTATTACTGATGTCATTTAATGCAGTTGTAAATATATTGTCCCAAAATTGACATAAATATTACAGTGGGGTTTGGATCAAGCCCCCCTTTCAGAACTGTCCAAACTTATTCTATAAGAATGTGCTAAAACCCACAAAGACAAACGTGTCCAGATGCTGGATGAAACTGAATCTGGTACTGTCAGCCAGATGATGCAGGAATAGAAACTCATTATGTCACAGAAACAGTCATTTAAATGCTGTTCATTTTGTCTTTTCCCACATTGAAGCCTTAACCAGTACGGTACTGCCCTTTAAATTCTCTGTATTTTGTGAAGTTCCTCTTTGCTGCTGTTTATTTTAATCCCAGCTTTAATAAACTGCTCACCCTGGACATCTCTGGTATTCATGGGTTTAAAGCCAAACAGAAATGCAGGTTTATTTAGCGGAACTGTGCACATTTGCGAAGCAGAAAAACTTTTTGCTTTATTCTCAGGGGCAGCATAATCTTTCAGGAAAGGTAACAATAAAGTGGATAAAGGAGATAAATTCACTGTGCTTCTAAATGTACTTGGACAAAAATCAAATGTAAATAATAAAAAGTTGGTTAGATTCCATTCTATAATAACGTTCTTTTTTGTAAAATAATGTCAGACAAGGAGTCTTTTTTGTGAAATGACACTCAAGAAGTATTTGGACAATTCTCTCAGGCACAGGGAGGGATTTTTGGGGTGTCTGTGCAGGGCCAGGGTTGCACTCAATGATCCCTGTGGGTCCCTTCCCATTCAGGATATTCTGTGATTCCCTGATCCCAGTGGATTGTGAGCTACTCCCCACTTCCCACTTGATAACAATGCTGTCCCAAGATCTGTCTTTCCTTTTCAGCTGGCTACCAGATCAGGAAATTGAGGATATTTTGCCCCCCCTTTTTTTTTTTTCTCACAATGAAAAGGGGGAACAAATCTTTAAATGGGTCCAGTATCAAAATCTGTATTTTCCTGTGTGGGCACATGACTTTGTTGATTTGTATAAAAAGAGCAGGAATATCAGGCTCAGAAAAATTCCTAAAAAACCCTTAATCTCAAAAGAAGTATTTCTGAGTCTAAATATACATATTCCTCAAAAATATGGAAATTCAGAAGAGGAGAGATTTCAGCGAGCTTGAACTCTCCTCTGAAATGACTTGGTGATGGTCCCACAAGATGATTTGGTTTAACCAATGTGGGTTTCATGAGCCACAATCCTGTGAAACAAAACACACCCTGACCCCATTTTGAGTGCAGCTGCTCATGGAAAGCAGGATGGAAAGGTAACAGGAAGAAAAGTGTCACTGCACCCTCCAGCTCCTCCCTGATGTCCCCAAACTCCTGGGGTGTCATTGCACTTTGACAGCAGGAAATGGCTCTGACCTCAGTGGAATTTCTTAAAGAAAGATTTGTATGAGGAATTCTTCAATAGAAAATCATTCAGGCAATCCTAAACTCACACTAGATCTTTAAAAAACGGAGAAATCAGCAATATCAGCATGAAATAAGCCCACAGGTACAGTTCTGCTTCTCCATCTTTATTCATGTGGTAACTGAATATCTGCAATTTTTTGTCTTCGATGAAGAAAAGAACTCCAACTTCCACTGATATTTTTTGTCAATAATATCTATTTAAATATTTAAAAAATTGTTTAAATCCTCAATTTAAGATCTGAAGCTGAAGAACTTGTTTATACAAGTTTGGATAAAGTTTTGCTTGATGAGGCTGCAATTTGGCCTTGTACAAATACAAATCAAGTTTAAAGAGAGAGATGATAATCAAAAAGAAGGCATTTTTATATTTCATGTACAATGCACACAAATTCCACGTGGCACTGGAAAAGGCCATGAAAAGAATGCAGAATGAATGCAACCTATTTCAAGAGACCCAACTCTAAATTAATTTCATTTCAGTGAAAGGAGAATTTTTTCACCCATTTCCTCTCATTTCCCCCGAACTCCAGTTCATAAATGAGTCGATATTTATAAGACAGCTTTCAAATTATTTTAATGATTCAAGGTAGTATCCAAACAGCGACTGCAAGAATTTTACCACGGAGTGGGCACTGCTGCTGCCTTTGTGGGTGAGGGGGAAGGAGGAGATCAAAGCTGAACTTTAATTATTCCAAGGAATGCTGTTTGTGCATATTTTCCCTTTGCCTTTGAAGAAATGTTCAGGGGCCTGAATTTCTGCTGCTCCTGCTAGTTCAGTAAATAGTAGTAATTTCATAGAAAAATCATAACTTGTCATTTGCTGTTTCACAAAATTAAGGTTCCCTGGAACCTAGGTGAAATTCAAAAAGTTCTGATTTTAGTATTTTTTTCCTTTACAATGATGACAAAGTCTGATCTGAGGGAGTGTAAGTACCGTATTGTCACGACTATAAGGCACACTTAAAAGCCTAACATTTGATCAAAACACAGAAGTGCGCCTTATTATCTGGTGAGCTTTACATATGAAAATAGTTTGAAAGTTTACAGTTAACTGACACTGCGCTGCACCTTTCCCAAGCAAAAATGGGTTGAAGTTGATTCGCCTACGTTGTTTAGACTAGCGGATTGTTTGGACGTGGTGATTTAGACGATTCGAGCATTTTTGACCACAATAAACCAATCAGAGAAAAGCTCCTGCCTACCCGGGGATTAAGGTGTTATTGAGGGGGGCTGTTAACAGGGAGACAGTCACATTTCCTTCATTCTACACGCTTGTTGACCTTTACCCTGACTTTTCACGGTATTAGTATGCTGTGAAATCAGAAGTCCTGTAAATCCAAAGTGACTTCGAAATGGCTCCACAAAGGAGACTTGCTTACGAGGCGGATTTTTAATTAAAAACAATCAACCATACAAAAGAACATGGAAATCGAAACTGATGACTCTGACGATGAAGATATGGGTGATACGGGTTCGGGTTTACTGGATGCCACCATTGCCCAATTGATGATTTCCGATACGGAGGATGAAGAGTTCGAAGGTTTCATGGAAGATGAATAGAGCCAATTGTAAAATAAAGCTGTTTAAAAGCTTAATAACAGTGAGTGATTTTTCTCTCTATTTTTTTTAGTGTTTTCATTCTTTTTAGGCTGCGTTTAAAGGCTACGCCAATCTGTGAAAAATGTTTGCAAATTGAGCACCTGCCAGTAAACCCCGCAATGCGCGATTCCGTTTGTAATTGGTTTGTTTGCGAAAGTTGCGCGCAGATCAACATTGCAAAAATAAAGTGCGCCCTATAATCTGGTGTGCCTCATATATGAAAATAGTTTGAAAATTTACTATTAACTGATACTGAGCCTTAGAATCTGGTGCACCTTATGGTCATGAAAATACGGTACATTGGAAGGGGGATTCACTCCTCCAGCCTGGCTGAATTACCAACACATCTTCCAAATCTCCAGGAGGACTCCTGGGACTCCTGTGTGGGAAAAATCAATCCTGTTAGGCAGAGAGGAAGTTAAAAACAAGTGGAAAAGAAATAAAAGTTTGATGTGTACCTCCAGAATCCCAAAGCCCGTTCCCATGGAAGACACCTGCAAGGGAAGCCCAGCATTGGCAGGGATTTCATTCAGGAGCAATCCTGCTTATTAATGTTCCTATTTTCAGAAGAAAAAATTCCCTTATGGTTAGAATTTTTATATGAGATACTGGTGCTGTGGCCTGACTCTTTTTCTTATCACCTGTGAGAGGGGAAGGTGGGAAGGATGTGTTGGCATCTAGGAGAAAACAGCAAATTGGTTTTATGCTTCACAAAGTGCACAAAAAAAGACAAGAACACACTGAAAATAAATATATGCACTTACTGGAGCAATAGATATAAATTTTGAGTATAAATGGCCTTAGAGGAAAGAAAGAATCAGACACACAAAATTGAAAGCAATAAGAAATCATTTCAATTTTTTTTTAATTTGAGACAGACTAAACTATTAAAACTTGGATTCATAGTTAAAAACGCAGCATCTTTCCCTATTTTTATTACTTTGAGGATAATTACCTGGAGAAAAATCAAATTACTGAGTATTTTAAATATGCACTGACAGCTGGTTGCATTTTCTTGCCCAGAACAGTGGCTGGAATAATAACAGGGTGGTTCAAACCAAAAAACACAAAGGCTCAGACTCAGGCAGTTCTTTCCTACATTTTATCAGGGTTTGTTTTGTGTGGGGGTGAGGATGCTGGTGTCAGTTTTGTTCCTCAGAAATGCTGATTTAATCAAAACAACCTAAAAGAGAATAATTCATTATGAGCAGCAGGGAAAAGCAAGAGAAGAAGGTGGGGTAAAGCTTGGTCAGAGCAAGAACAAAATTAATGCCTCTTGATGAAGCCCTGGATATTTAGGCCATGTTCTAAATGCATTGAACCTGTAGAATTCACTTCCCCTGATTTTAGGTGTCTGTAGGGGAGTCCAGACTGCCTTACATAAAAATATGGATCTGAGCTCATGATTCATGCATATTTAAACTCCTGCCTTTGCAGAGATGAATCAGATCCCGAGTCTCAGTGAGTCTCTTGATCTGCAGAGGGAATCTGAATAACTCAGTTAAAAAACTCAGTTAAATACCTCAGTTAAATAACTCAGACACTGGCATGTGAAGTTATACCAACCATCCATCCTGGGATTGTAGCTAATGGTTATTTGTTGGAGTATTCATTCACCCTTCTGCTTTGGAAATTCTCCTCCTAGCTCTACAAGGAATCTCCTTCCAGTTTTTTTATGAGGAGCTGAACGCACCAGTTGCTGCAACGCCATATTCAGGGGTGAGAACCTCACACAAGAGCCAGCAGGACATGCCTGGAGCTCTAACCCCTGGTGTGAATTAGGGAAAGGGATGCCAGCAGGTCAAAGGATGTGATGTTTCCCCTCTGGGAGGACATCTCTGCTGTCCTGGGGTCAGTTCTGGGCTCCCCAAAGCAAGAGACACCTGGACATCCTGGAGAGAGACCAGTTAGGGGTCACAGAGGGGATTAAGGGACTGGAGCACCTCTCCTTGAGGAGAGACTGAGAGTTGGGACTGGAGAAAAGAAGGCTCAGAGGGGATTTACTAATGAATAAAAATACCTGAAGTGAGGGTGGACACAGAACAAATCCAGGCTCTGCTCAGTGAACCAAGACCAGAGGCTGTGGGCACAAACTGGGACACAGGAGGTTCCCTCTGAACATCAGGGAACACTTTTTTTTCATTGGGATGGGGATGGAACCCTGGAATGGATTGCCCAGGGAGTTTATGGAGTCTCCCTCTTTGGAAGTATTTAAAATCTGTCTGGACACAGCCCTGGGCAATGTCCTGGGTGGTCCTGTTTGAGCAGGGGGGTTGGACCAGAGGATCTCCAGATTTCATTTCCAGCATCAGCCATTATCCTGGGAAATAAGGGAATAATGGGAAATCGGCTAAATCCTCCCTCAATGATCAGAATTTAAAACTGAACCTGTCAGGAAGATGGACAAACTGTCCTCACACGAGAACTGGAGGCAGCAGAAATGTTCCCAGGCAGCCTGGCCTCCAAGCCCCTCCAAAATTTACAACCCAGGCACAGCAGCAAGTGGGGGCTGAAAGAGAAGCTGGACAGGCCTGGTGGGCTCAGCACATGAGTAAATTTACATGAGTAAATCACTTTAGGCTTCTACACCCTCCTTGAGACATGACATGGTGCTCTGAAATTCCCTGGGATCGTGGTGAGGATCCCTTAAAATGTTGGGAAGTTGGTAATCATGGAGACCTAAAGGGAAGACAAAGTTCACAGCCTCGGATTTGGCACTTCTCCTCTCAAACTTTACTCTGGAGTTCTGTTTCCATGGGAAAAGAAGATGAAGGAATTTCATGGCTGTGCTAAGACTGTTCAAAGTTGAGCCTCTCTTGGAGCAATCTCCTATTGCTGACCCTTTCTTCAAATGCAACCATTTCTTCATAGCTGGGACCAATAAACTCATATTTATCAATAAACTCATATTTATCAATAAACTCATATTTATCTTCACAGGCAAATGTCTCCACTGATGAAAGTCACCACGTGTTATGAATTAAGAATCAAGTTTTGTTGGGTTTTTTTTGTTGTTGTTTGGGGGTTTTTTGGGTTTTTTTTTCAGGGAATTCTCCCAAGCCAAAAAGATTTAATCAGGAAAAAATATGGATTTTGTCAGCTTGTTTTGCTCTGAAACTCTCTGAATCCCTTTCTCTTATTCCAAGCAGATGTCTTCCACCACTTCTCACAACTTCTTTTTTTCTGAAGGTAATAAGAATTTTAAAAAACACTCTATTTTGAATTTTTGAAAGTAACCTATATTTCCAGCTCTTGTCCTGCACACCACCAGATTTTTAAACATTTGTTTCCCCAGACAAAGACTAAGTCTTGAGCTGGTGATGCTTGCAAGATTTGTGTACGTAGGTCTGAGTTAGCCAAGGCTTGATTTACCTTTTGTTTAGAAAAATCTGAAAAAACCTTTATGAAAAATCAAGATATGGAATTTAAATACAGAGGAGGAATTACTGGAAGTGCACAAGGTAGTCTGTTAAGTGGAAATACACACATTGTTTTCAGCATTTTTTGGGCTGAAGCCTACTGAAGTTACTCAAAGGGTTTCAACTTATGTATTGGTTTTGCTTCAGAAAAGAAAACTGAAAAAAAATCTGTGTAAATAGGTTATTGGTTTTGCCTTCACCAACACAAGAAAGACTGCATTTCTTGCCATCTAATTACAGCACATCAGGGATAATGAAACATTTTGGAGAAGTGATCCATAATTCTGCTCATGCCTTATGAAGCTGCTTCACAAAAGCCAGAAATAATCCCCTCATAAAAATAAGAATGACAAAGTCTGAGGGGTATTAAATGGAAAAAAAAATATTTCTAATACACAAAAAGGAATTTTATTAGAAATAAAAGTTGTTTCAGTGTCTATTAAAGTGACTAAAGGATTTTGGTTTTTTTTTTCCTTCACCTCTACAGGACAGCCATATACCTGAGCGTCTGTGCCAGTGTTTTTATTTAACTTTGCAGCTCTCCATGGCAAAGATTTCACCTGTTCCAGGCTTGTCAGCAGGGAACTGGCTTGGAGAGGTTTGGAGCACAAATCAAAGCATGGCCAGAGGATGGGACAAGAGATTGCTCAGGGCACTGCTGCTCTGCCACCAGCTCTGGCGTTGTTCCTTCACCCAGGAGGGAGCTGTGTGCAGGGAAAGCTGAGTGGGACATGAACAGCGCTGCACAGGACATGGGCAGAGTGAAGGAGTCTTTAATTAATTAATTAATCTTTTGGTGTAGCCCTGCACACCCTGCTAAATAAAATCAGCATAGTTGCAGCATCTCTAGAAATGAAAATTTAAAAAAAAAAAAAACAGGGGTTTTGTGTATTTAAGCCTTCCCTCTCAGTGAGGTGCCTGAAATCTGGTTTAATTTCAGGTTTGTTCATATTAAGCACTAAGGAGGCTCAATCAGATTTTCACAGTGGTGCCAGTGCTTAAGTGAAAAGTGAAAACTGCCAGAATGCTCCTCTTGCTGCTTGTTTCTAATGGAGAGTGAGGAAGCACCATCTGCTTTCCACTATTTTCAGGCACTGCTTGATAGTGAAAAGGCTGTGTCAGCACACAGACCCAAGGGACGAGGGTGCTGGAGCTCTGCCTAGATACTGCTTTCTGAAAATTCAGGGTCTTCTGCATCAGCATGAGCACATGGAGACATAAAATTGTCTGTCACAGTATTGGACCTCCTTCAAAACCTGCTCGACTTGGCCACTAAGTGCTGTCTGTGACAAGCCAGGAAAAGCACATTTCTCCTGAGATGGGGGATTGATGCCCAATTTATTACGTGGTGTATATTTACTGAAGAAACTTTTTAGAATAGTCTGTATTCATATTCACCTAGGCAATAGTTTTCAGCTGTGTCTGTGCTAATGCACAGACATTAGAATACTCAGAATTTTTTAGAATAGTCTGTATTCATATTCACTTAGGCAGTAATTTTCAGCTAGTGCACTGCACCATAACCTGACCCCCAGGTAAGTGACACTCTCACCTGTACTACTGGATTCCCTTGAGGCTTTCAGGCAGAGTGACTGTACTCAAAAGTTCTTTGGGTAGAGTCCCTGGACAAGTTCAAAGACTGAACTGTGCCAGGAGTCCCAAATAACTCTGGCCCAAAGAGGAGCAGAGACAGTTGCAGCAATTAATCACATCCATCCTGGATTTAGTGCTTGAATGCTTTACTTGGATCTTTGATAACACAGGTACTGCTCTGTAATTTCTCTTGCTTGTTATTCATATGGAAAATTTCCACTTAAGATGCTTTGTGCTGCTCCCCCAGCCCATGATCGCATCCCTGATACCACTCCTTGTTGTTCCATTATCCATTAGCCCTTCTTGAGGGTGTCTGTGGTGACTCTCCAGTCCCACACCACACTGAATGTGCCTCTGCATTTAGTGTGACAAAATATTTAGTGAAGCAGTTAATTCCTGACTGCTCCAAGGCTGATCCCCTTGGAAAATGACTCCATTTGCTAAATCCTCTTTCAAAATAACCAATTTCAATCAACCCTTTCCTCAGTTCATCCACTGCCTGCAGTTCTCCCAACAGCTGCTCCCAAACTGACTCAGTGAGAACCTGACCTTGTCATTTTTCCTTACAGGAAAACTCATCCTTGAGGTTTTCCTCACTCCAATCAGAATTCCTTGGAGCCACACACTGTGCCTTTGCCATTCACACAGCTCCAAGGACCTGATGGTGTAATTAATGATTCTTCTTTCCTAATAATCCATCTCCAAACAATGTGAGTGTGTGTTTCCCCCTACTGACACCTTTCCCTCCCAGTAATCCCATTTTCATGCCTCTGGTCCTGATCCTCTGTGAGCTCCACATCATCCTTTCTCCATGGTATTGCACATTTTCTTATCTCTTCACAGATAGATGTTTCTGTAGATGTCATAGCAGAAAGGGAGTCAATGAAATTAGGAAGAAGACATGGAAAATACAAGTAGAGTTATGGCAGTTTCACTATTTAGGAGCTCAATTCAGATTTCCAAAACAGTTTCAGAGTTACAGGTAGAGACCAGGGTGGAAACAGATGCTTCTTTAGGGCTTTCAGAACCACTTAAATGGAATTTAAACACTTCAGCTCTCTTAGTGAATCACAAAGTTTTACTTGAGGAGTGTTTGAGGACTTGGGATGGGTGGATGGAATATTTTGTGAACTCCTCTGTTAGAGGATCAGAACTGAAGGAATCCTTCCCTGTGAGGGTGGGCAGGTCCTGGCACAGGTTTCCAGAGCAGCTGTGGCTGTCCCTGGATCCCTGGCAGTGTCCAAGGCCAGGCTGGACAGGGTTTGGAGCAGCCTGGGATGGTGGAAGGTGTCCTGTCATGGCAGGGGTGGAACTGGATGATTTTTAAGGTCCCGTCCAACGCAAACCATTGTGGGATTCTTTCAATCTTTAACTTCACTCATCTCAGGGTTAGTCATTTAGTCTAACCTCATGATCAAATTCATTCAGAACCAGTGGAAAAACACAGATTTCCCTTTAGATATTAATTTTGCTATGGTCTGACTCTGAAAAAATCAGTCCCTCCCTCAGATTTCAAAGGCAGTTTACATGACTGACTTAATTTCCAATAGCTAAAATCAGGTGGGTTGAATCCTATTTTCCATACCAGTTCTGTGGTTGCTTTCAGCAAAGTGGCCTTAGAGGTCAGATTTTATCTTCCAGTCTTCATTATCTGACTTGACTAAGTATTGCAGCAAACCCAACAGATTTGCATCAAGCACATAAACACCTAATTTGTGTTTTTTATTCCAAACAAATGCTAAAGGTATTGCAGGCCATGTTTAAAATGGGAAACATTAGAGTTTATATTCCTTAACCATAATCATCAAATAATTTATATTGAAAAGACCTCAATAGATCATCAATACACAAATCTTACAATTTTCTGTAAAAAGGTGTGACAAAGATATTATTGTCCAGAAAGTGATGTTTGCTGATAACATTCTTTTACTGCTATTGTACAAAGATGGGAGCTTTGTCACTGAGTAAAAATGAGTTTTTAATGTGGAACGACATTGCTGCCTAAGGCTTGGTTATGTTCAATTACTGATCTAATGGAGAAGTTCCAGTGGCTCAGGCCATGATTTCACACAATCCTCGTACAACTGAGGAGAGGTTTGGCCACTGATTTCACAGTCCAGTCTAGGAGATACTGGAAATTTTTGTATTTTTCTGGTGAGACTGTGCTGTGACTGAAACTTTCCCATTGCTCATCCTTTTGGCATCAAGCAGCCAGGCTGAGAGATAAAATAGAGGTGGTAAGGAAAACATGTTTTTTGGCAAGGTACGTCCTCAGCAAAGCTCAGAAATTTCTTCAGGCTAAGAAAGAAAACTTATGAAAGGTTGACAAGAGAAACTCTCCCTCAAATCACTGGAAAAAAAAAAATAAGGATAACCAAGACACTCCTTTAAAGGGAAAAGAACCCAAATCAACAAAACCCAAAACCAAATAACCATGCGCCTTACATTGATAAAGAGATCTCTCTAAGTGATTGTTCTGGACACTTTTACTTCAATTTCTAAGCCCCCTATAACTGCTAATAATTTTAATTATGACTTTAATATAATTTTTTTCTACTGTAAAGATGGACAACTAGAAGGAAAAAGAGCCAAGCCCTGACCAAAATTATACAAGCAAGAAGTCTGTGGCAAATTAGAGAATTAAAAAAGATCCTTTGACTTCTAGGCTAAGAACGTATTTAAAACACCAACCAACAATAGAAACATAAAAAAAAAAAAAAAAAAAGAAACTACCATATCTCACTCCCCTCATTTATTTTTTTTTACTGGAACCTGAGATGTGAGAAATATTTTTTCACCAAAGGCTGAAGGAAAAGCTCCATAGGCTCATTCTCATTTTGCACACTTTCAGAGCAGGGCACCATGAAGTGAGCAGCATTTTGGAGAGCCAGCACTCAGAGGGAGCCACTCAGAATTTGTGTGCTGTGTTTTCCCTCATTCCTCAAACACTCAGGCACATTTTCTGATGACAGCTTGATGAAGTGACAGCTTCTCTGTCAGCAATATGCTGCTTCATGCAGGCAATTTGGCAACCAGAAAACCCCTTTTACCAGAAACAGGTTGTGAGATGGTGTAATTTCTCCATAAAGATATCTTTTCCTTAAGGGGACTCTGGCCAGTGAAAATACCTTCACTAATAAATATTGTAGAGCTTTTTCTTTTTTTTTTTTTTAATTTTCTTCTT
>PYHW01009766.1:884180-894650 GCA_013186435.1 Turdus rufiventris | reverse complement strand
TAATTGGAAGGTATTGATTATTTCTGGGTATCTGGCAGATCTGGCAGGTGTTTTTGAGGATAGGAGCAGAAAAGTTAACCAATATCATGAGTTGTGACAAGACAATCAGTTCAAGACGAAGAGATTTAACTTGCACCTAAACTGGCAGAAACTTGAAAATTAACTCCTAAGACTGATTTTTAATTTTTTTTTCCTGCAGCCTGAGTGAGATCAGCTCATGCCCCCAGGCCTGGAAGCACATTTTATTCCTCTTTTTACTCATTGTATTGTAAACCCTGCAGCAATTTGCACACCCTGGGAATAATTTTCTGTCTTCAACCCAGTTTCTCGTTGCTCTGGCCCTACTTCAAGTGAAAGTAAATCACACTTTGCCAAATTTATTTTTCAAAGGTTAAGGAGTTTCTGCTGCTTATGCTTTTTATATTTGTGTTATCAAACCTTGCATGTGACAGACAAGAACATGTAGAAAAATAATCTAATGTGACAAGTGTGCATATGCTCCTAAACTCGCATTAAGACCCGTAAAAATAATCTAAATTTAATGCAATTCCCATCCTGAAAAGCTGAATTGCTTAACTTTTTGAATCCTGCTCAACATTTTATATTCAATATAGAATTCAGTAAAAATGTAATGCAATCCTAATCTCCATGTCATGCCTTGTCATAACTGATATTAAGACTCTAATTAAATAGTTTGAGTCATACCTTGTGATTTTAGCCACTTCTGTTTCCAGTTTCAGCCATCCCTGAGGAAAATATTCCCTGGATAGGAGTTAGGGTTTATTTCAGGAAGGCACAAAATGATATCTTTAAGATTCCTGCTCTTTTTCATGCTAGAAAAAGCTGAGATGAGTGGAGAAGGACAAAGACTCTGTGTGTAATAACCCTGTTTAGGTGACAATAAATGCCAGAGGTACTGGAATGCAGCCAAATAATTATTATATTATATTATATTATATTAATATATAATTATAACTATTGTAGATGATACAGAGCCAATGGAAATTATTTGGGCAGACCAAGTATTTTTGATGCAGAGGGATTTGGGGTCGATACCTTAATCCAAACTTCTGCAAAAGCAGAGAACAAGAGCCCTGAGAAGTCCTTGTGTTCATGTGCCTTCATATCTGTAATTAACCCATCCTTTGAAAGTCAGAGTTAATGTGGAAACCCCATTTCAGGGCATCATTACAATCCAGAAAATCCACTTGATATGGTCAAGATGTACGAGAGTCTTAACTCAAGCACTGCTTGAACCAGGGAGACCAGAAAGTGCCATCACTCATCCAGAAATCAGCTGAGCCTCACAGCAGTTGATCTGTTCAGCAGAAGTAGGAATTTTATTTGCTATTTATTGCTTTTTGTCTTAGGCTTTTAGAGCACCATGGTGTTCACAGTAAATTCGCCAATTTTCACACCAGCAGCAACACAGCTGCTGCAAGAAATTTTCCATCTAAACATTTATGGGGAGAGATGGGTAAAATGTCTCTGTCTTTCCTGAGTTATTACCTCAGGCTCCATTTGAGACCATGAACTTTGGGAGGCTAAAAAACATTTCTGTCCAGGAAAGAGCTGTTTACTGGTCATGCCCCTTTTCCACCTGAGCTGGATGCTGTGGGACAGTGGAAGCCATGTGAAGGCTTCTGTCTGTTAGTCCCTTACCCAAATCACCTTGAACTCTTCTGGATAATGGAAGGAAACCTGTAAAAACAATATATTGGTTTCCACATTGTAAAACGTGCTCCAAGGAGTTACTTCAAAAATGGAAATAAACACCTTATCACACCCTCAGGTCTGAATCCAGCCATTGCTGTAATTTTCACAGAATAGAATAGCAAGGAAAAAATAGAATAACAGAAGAATAACAAGGAAAAAAAACACCTTTTTTTTTTTCTTTATTTTTCTTTTTTTTTTTAATTTTTTTAATTGGAGGAAGGAAATGCCTCCTGGGCAGTCAGCTTTTACACAAAATCTAGGTGAAGCATTCCATTTCTCCAGGTTAGCTGTAATTACCTGGATTCAGCAAAGGGAAATTTCTGGTTTTTAATCAGACTCGGCAGCTCACTGAAATGTTCAGAAAAGCAGGGTGAAGCGTATTGATGTATGATCCTCACTGGTTGGTGCACCTTAGCTTCCTTCACTCCTTTCCAAGCCCTGATGTTCCCATCAAAAAGTTTATTCAATCTTTTAATCTACAGGGTACAACCACCATTGTGGGAAAAAAACCAAAAACAAAATAAAAAAAAAAATCAAAGCCACTCAAGTACAAACACTGGGAATCCAAGTTTATTTTCAAGCTTCTGAATCTTCTACAACACTGGAGAGCAAAAACAATCAAAATATTTTGCAGTGCTCCCAGCCGTCTCCCAGTCCATCTCCTGGGGGTCTCATTCTCTTTCTATATAAAATTGGCCTTTCTTTTCATTTCCTTGCAAAGAATTTCCTTCATTATTATCATATGGAGCCTTCCCAATGATTCCCTTTCCTTCAGCTTGGCTGTCAGAAATTTTCTAACCTGTGACTCCTGAAATACCACCGGAACCTGAGCGTGTTTTATTTGAACTTGAGTAGCAAAAAGATTCAAAGAGACAATGCAAAAAGACAACATTAAACGACTTTTTTAGTCATGGTGTTGGAGTTTAGCAAGACTTTTGGTTTCTTACTTTCATGTCTGCAGAAACATGGAACAAAGCTTGAAGAAGTTGGACAGACTCCAGCTCCCAGTGAATTAGAAGTGAATTCTGTTTTCCAGAGGGGATCGTCTGTGGTGACACTGGTGGGTGCTCTTTGTGCTCTGTCAGTGAAAGTGTGGAAATTAACCACAACAGGTGATTTCTATGTTTGCTGCGGTGCAGAATTATCAATGACAGGATCATTTTGTGTTTAGGTCAGTCAGGGTTTAATCTGTCCTTGCAATGCTTGTCCTGCAAAAAAACCCCATGGGCAGAACTGTAGCAATGGATCCTCATCCAACTGGCTCAGGATAAACAAGTTACGTTTGTTTGTTTATTGTTTGGGTTTGGTTGGTTGGGTATTTTCCCCTGCAGGTCCTGAGGCCATTTTCAGCACACAGATGTGCTGATTTTCACCCCAGAGCTGGAGGGCACAGTCCACCTGCTCCTCCTCCACACGGGTACAAACCTGCATCTCTTCCCGTGCCACCTCCGCCCGATCTCCGTTTGCACCTGGGGGCAAAGGAAAAGGAAATTTTGTGTTTGAATGCTGCTGGGGAGCAGAGCAGCAGGAAAAAAGCAGGACAGAAAGAGGGGTTAGAAAAGAATAAAGCTTTTAGACATCTCTGTCCAAGTTATTTTTGTTTTTAGCTGATAGTGAGAAGCAGAATCCTGTTTCAGCATGGGCATCTTTCTGTACTGATGAAAACTCCTGAAGTTCTAAGTTCAGTACTAAGCCTGAGGTCTCCAGCACTATAAACCATTTTCTCAATTACTAAAATGCCTTCTCAGCTTTTATTTTCTATAATTTCTCCTGAAGTTCTATCAGTACTAAGCCTGAGGTCTCCAGCACTATAAACCATTTTCTCCATTACTAAAATATCTTCACAGCTTTTTTTTCCCTATAACTTCTCCTGAAGTTCTATCAGTACTGAGCCTGAGGTCCCCAACACTATAAACCATTTTCTCCATTACTAAAATATCTTCCCAGCTTTTTTTTTCCTATAACTTCTCCTTTTTTTAAAATATTCCTGTGAATATTTATTCTACTATCAACCTCACCAACATAGACGACACAATTAAAATATTTACTCCACATTTTCCTCTCTTCCTCAGTTGCTAAGGGATGTTGTCTTGGTTCCATTTGCTTCTAGAGAAGTGTAATCTGGAGCAAGTTTTTTAATCAGCATCCACCAGTTTGTGGCTGGGAAATAATCTGCTGTGCCATTTGAGATTATGGGGGAGAGGCAGCAGCAGTCAGAGACATTTGCAGTGTGCTGTTGACAGCTGTGTCATTGGCTGTCGTGTCCTGGCTCGTTCACAGGAGCAGAGTGGGTCCAGGCCACCCACTAAAGCCTCCTGTCACATCTGATTCCTGTTGGGAATGTGCTTCCCCTGATGTTTAATAGGAAGGGAGTTTCTGTATGGAGTGCTGTGTGTCTGGGAAGTGGAGCTGGATGTGAAGCTGTGGTTAGAAGGGATTAGAGTTATTAATAAACTAATAACAGGATTTTTATCTGAACACAAGCATCATTAGAGCAGACAGTTATTCATGGCCATAAACTCAACCAAAAGGCAAAGAATGTTAATATATTAAAAAATATTTAACTCAATATTTCAGAAATGTCTGATAGAATTCAGAAAGTATGGCCCATGGCACATGTAGGTGATTAAATGCTATTTGAAAGCTTAATCAGCCCTTGGCTTTAAATTTTAAACTGAAGGTTTTAAATGAAGGTTTAGTCAATAGAGCCCAAGGATTCTAGAGTGATCAGGGACAGGATGAATCTCCTAAACACACCTTTGGCACTACAGGGGATGCCCTTTCTGGGCATTTATGGAACAGGATTCTCCTTTTCAGGAGCTGCAGACAGAATCCAGCAGAGTTAGTCTGAAGCTGAACCAGTCACATTGCAAAGGAGGAATCTTAACTACTCTGGAGTCAGAAAACGAGGGAAAATTCCAGAGTTTCAACATATTCTTAAATATGGAAGATAAACTTTTGTATTTTCTGCATCATTCCTTTAAGATGTATTATTATCACATCTGGACTGTGTAAATGGACCTGGACACTAGGCTAAAAAGAAAGACCCCTCTTCCAACAGCAGTAAAATCCTGACTTAAACATTCTGTACAGAAAACCAGATTTACAAACATGGAGAAATAATGAGATACTCCATGAGACTATTAAAAATACTGAAAAATTACATTTTACTACTGGGCAAAAGAATGTTTTTAAATTCTTTCCAATTTAAACATTGACCTCTAGTAAATGGAGATCTCTCTGCATCACTACAGCAAGATGTATTTTCAGATTTTCCAAGCCCTGCTGTAGGACAAAAATGTGCAGAAAGGATAAAAAAATACTTGATGGAATAGCAAAGTAGTATTTCATTTCTCCACTAGATGGCTTCATTCCCATGAAGATAATTGAAATGAAATTCATCAGCATCGTTCCCCATGCAGCAGTCATAAGAAAATGAAAGATTTGATTATCTGTTTGTATGAAACTGATTGTTAACTGTATATTTGCCACTGAAGGCAATATTGTAGAAGATATATCTGATACAGTTTCCTCACCTCTTGGTTCAGGAAACAGTAGAGAACTGCCACAATAAACCCCTGAAAAAGACCAGAAGAAAAAAAGTTTTGAGGGTTAAAACAGTTTGAAAAAGCCACTTGCAGGATGTAACTTCAAGGTGTTATTGTTACGTGAATTAGTGAGCATCACTGAGAGTGGGAGGATTGCTAGAAGTTGAAAGAGAATTTATGGATCTTTCGCTGCCAAGTTTTACTTCAGATATTAACCTTTTCTTTTTCTTTCCTCCCACCCCTCAAATGCTGTGAACAGGTCAATTTTGTCCTATTTATCAACATCATAAGAATTTTGCTGAAAAAACTAGACCCTAGACAAATCAACTTCAATAATTCTTCTCAGTACAGGTAATGTATGGAATAATTTTTAAAAATCAATTCTTTTAATAAAAATATGTATCTGGTTAGTGGCATTTCACCAAAATCAGTCACATTCTATGAATTCACAATAACAATGAATGATTGTGGAAGTGTGGTCCATTCCCCAGCCCAACACACTGACAGCTGATTCTTTCTGCACTCTGAAGAAAGTAAAGCAGAGACTGCAGAAGGAGATCCATGGGTGGAGCTCACAGAGTCAAACTCTGTGTCTTCATAGACTGCCAGAAGAGATGAAATTCTGGCCTATTGAACATATTTGTTAAGATTCTAAACTGAGATAAACCCAGGACAGTCTATGTTGCCAAAGCACCTTCATGACCAGATCCTGGCTCAACACCTCAACCTTTTATTCTATTAAATTATTCATTAAATATTCATTAACTCAGTGAAGGTCCCCTGCAAAACCACCTGAGGGGGACATCAGAGAGGAGATTTTCTTGTTGGCATCAAGCTCCTCAAGCTGTCCATGCCCTGTGTGCCAATCCAGAGCAGTGGGGGGCATCAACCCAATATTTGCAGCAAGGGAAAACCTGAGGAATTCCTTGGGACAGCCTGTGTGGGGCTGGTGCACACACCAGGCACTGCTTGATGTTTATGTTAAATTATCAATTTATTCTTTGGCAAAGAATCAGCAAGGGGGCTGGATTTACAACTTTGATTACCTCTGGATGATTTAAACCAGCCCAAATCCTCTGGAATTTGTTTGTGAAGTCAGGGAAGGCAGGTGGACAAGTAATGGTGGCAAGGAAGATTTTTCACACCTGACTTTGCTTCCCTCATCCAATTTACACACTTATCTGAAATTTTTGCATGCATTTGCAACATCTGGAGGCCAGCCTAGAGCCAGATGGAATTTGCCACCTCTTCAGACATTTTATCTTGGCAAAGAACCAAGAACTGGATCCCAGGATATTTTTTTTTTTTTTTTTTTTTTTTTTTTTTTGTGCAATACTTGTTGTCACGAGCTCACAAGGCTAAAACAGAAAAACTACTAAGAAGGAACTGAAAGATCTGTGGTAAATTTACCTGGAAAGATCCAATGCAGAGCTCCAAGTAAAGCCGAACCCCCAGGCTGGTGTATTCTGGGAGGAAGTTGAAGACGATGTAATGGGTTCCAAATAATGGAATTAGAAGCAGAGTTGACCTTGAGAGGCGTCTAGCACAGGAGATGAGAAGAAATAACTTTTTTTTTTCTGAGTAAAAACTAATGCACACTCAGTGTGCTACAGTAGTGAACATAAGTGAAAAAAAACCTAGTATATAAAAAAAATATATATAATAGAAATAAATGCACTGTCTTCCTTCACAGTTCTCATACAGAGAAAGGCAGCTATAGAGGGTAATTTTTTTCCTGTCCTAAATAAGAGATTTAATGCTGATTCAATTAATTTTATGGTCTCCCCATTTATTTTAATAGGAAGGCAGACATCTGAGCTGATCTGAATACATCACATTGGCCAATTGTATGTGACTTGAGTCTCAACTTTTCACAAATTTCCTTTGGAATGGGATAAGGATGGCAATTCTAAAATTTTATACGAGTTAAACTGAGCCTGCGTGTGATACTGAGCGAGTACTTCACTCTTTAGAAAAGAATACATTTTTAAAATTTTATTTTTATTAAAATAATTGATTTTTTAAAAAATTATTCCATACATTACCTGTACTGAGAAGAATTATTGAAGTTGATTTGTCTAGGGTCTAATTTTTTCAGCAAAATTCTTATGATGTTGATAAATAGGACAAAATTGACCTGTTCACAGCATTTGAGGGGTGGGAGGAAAGAAAAACAAAAGGTTAATATCTGAAATAAAACTTTGCAGTGAAAATCTGTTGGGTTTTTCATTTTTTTAAATTACATTGTAATTTGTACAGTTTCGATGTAAGGTCATTAATGCTATTCTTGTTGTCAGCATTCAAGTATTTAAACAAGTTGCATTCCTACTTGAAGACATGGCTAAAGGTGAAAACTTGAGAATTTCACTTTGTTCAGCAAAATATTTTCATCAATATTGTGTGACTCTCTTTTACCTTTTGTAGCTCAAATCAGTTGGATTCTCCTTAGAAACCAATATTACATTAAATTCTGGCTGATCTCTCTGGGCATTATTAGCAGAATTTTTCTGCCTAAATACCTCTAAAAGGAAATATTTCCATCAGATCACCCTGTTCTGCCTTTGCAGTCAGTGAAGAACCAGCCAGGAGAGTTCCAAGGGCTTCAGGTGGGGCTGGGGGCAGGTCACCTCCTCCCAAGGCGGATATTTGTTTTAAATCAGGTGAATCACTTCCAAAAGTGCATATTTCCCTTTGTTGGCTCTGAAGGAGCATTAGCTCAACTCCAAAGCACTTCGGGTCAATCCTAACTTGCAAATCAAATCTACAATTGCAATTTGGCTCAGCTTTATGCACAGCCTGTGGGGTTGCTCAGTTTTTCACGATCAGAGGTGCATTTTTTAAATGTCTGTACACACCAGCTTTTCCTTAAGTGAGGCTGAATGTTTAATCCTGCCTAAGAATGCCCCTCCTTTAACCAGAGCCCAACCTCACTCTGTCCATTACTGATGCTCTTTGTGCATTGCAGCAGAAGAAATAACAGAGGTAGAAGGACATGAAATATTTTATTGAAACACAGAGAGGTCTGACCAGAATTCAGCTTGAGATTCTTCACTCACAGTGTTTGTGTCTTTAAATTCCCTTCCAACCCAAAGCTCTCTATTCCATACCCCTCATTGGCATGCATCTTTCCCCAATTAAATTAAGGTTTTTATAGCTGGCCTTTAGGTTATCCATGAACTGCTTTCTCAAACACTGCTTGGTTTAATGACTTGTGGGAGTAATCATCTACGATAATCATTTAAAGACCATTAGTTTATTCAATAAATGCCAGGCTCAAAGAGCTGTTATCAGCTATCAGCTCTGAACAGAAACCTATTGCCCTTGAAAGTTTTGTATTAAAAAATTATGGCTGAGTCTGGGCTCTTTTGCTAAAATTTTGTTTTCAAATATTATAAGGAGGGTTTAGTCCACTCACTTGCTATTAATTTCAACTAAATTGACAATTCTGAGAAAGTTTTAATTTGTTTGAAAGACAAACTTTTTAGTTTGCATTGGGCACAAGCAGTTAACAGTAGAAATTTACCATTCCTCTTTCTACAACTCAGAAAACAACAACATTAATTTTAATACAGCACTTTTAATACAAAATCATTTTTTTTCTTCTAAGTAATATCAGCAAACTCAGAAGTACTTACCCCCACTGAAATTATAATTGGTCCTTTGATTAGCCACCAATAAGGAGAGCCTTGATTAATATCCCAGCATCTGTGAACATGACAATAAGTTTAGAAAAAGATGTGTATGTAATCACTGCAATCAGTGGAAAATGTAACCCAAGAATTTGGAATAATGTGGGAGAAATTACTTACGCTGTGTCTTCAAAGTAGAATTTTGTCAATATCCATATAAGGGTGAAAAGTGTTGGAAAACCTGTCAGACATTTTAAAATCAGTTATAATTAATCCAAGCCTTGTCCACTGAAGCTCTGCTACAATGATACAGATCACTCATTTTTGAGAGCTGCAACCTTTTGGGGTCAGTTCCTGTAACAGGAATTGTTTTAAACACTAAAAGTAATTCTGTTTGCTGAGCTGTCAGGCTACCTCAACCTTTGGTGGCAACAGGCATGGATTGCCCTCTCTGAACCAACAAAAAAATTCCTCTGCTGAGTGCATTCACCTGCCATAGAGGAATTCTCTGTTTTTTCCTTCTCACAGCAGCTCTCTGTGGACACCCACTTGGTTTCAGATTTCTAGGTCTGAACAATTCCATTTATTCCAGACAGCACAACTGGGGACAATGTTGCTGTTTCACTGCCTGTCCTGTTATTTAGTGGACAGGACTGCTTCATTCATACGATAGCTCAGTGCAAAAAAGATGGGCTGTAGAAAATAAGGAATAAAAAAGTTCCTGCTTAGGAGAAAACAATTCCCTTTCCCAACCTGTGTAACTGTGCTGCACAAACAGGAGCAGGGCACGCTGAGCTCTGGTGTTTGTGATAACTCCTTAGATGTAGCCATGTTTTCAATGGGGTGAAGGTTAAGACTGGATGACTCCTTGTGCATTCTCAAATATACTTGATTTTTCCACCCCTTTCACAGGGACTTTATTGCCATAAAAAAAATTGATTATTTCTCGCTAGCATGCACATAAAAATAAAAAGGAAGCAACGTCTAGGTTAGGCACTTCAGTTAGATCAATTGGGTTCCACTTCCAGTATTTTTAATGGGAATGGATCAGAGAACCATGGAATCATCGAACCATGGAATCATGGAACCACAGAATCATAGAACCATGGAATCATAGAATCATAGAATTACGGAATCATGGAATCATTGAATTATGGAATCATGGAATCATAGAACCATGGAATCATGGACTTATAGAACCATGGAATCATAGAATTATTGAATAATGGAATAATTGAATTATGGAATCATGGGATCATAGAATCATAGAATTATGGAATCATGGAATCACAGAATCATGGAATCATGGAATCGTAGAATCATGGAATCAGAATCTTAGAACCATGGAATCATGGAATCATAGAATCATGGAATCATAGAACCATGGAATCATGGAATCATAGAACCATGGAATCATGGAATCATAGAATCATGGAATCATAGAACCATGGAATCATGGAATCCCAGAATTATGGAATCATGGAATCATAGAATCATGGAATCATTGAATTATAGAACCATGGAATCATAGAATTATGGAATCATAGAATCATTGAATTATAGAACCATGGAATCAT
>PYHW01009766.1:861106-874449 GCA_013186435.1 Turdus rufiventris | reverse complement strand
ATGGATGGATGGATGGATGGATGGATGGATGGATGGAGTACAGCACACATTGCCCTGCCCCAGGAGGGGGAGATCTGATGTGTGGGATGATCATCTAGATCAATAAAACCAGAGAGTCTAGGGAGACCCTCAATTTCTCTTCACTAAGAAATGCAATATCAGGAAGAATTACAGAAAATTGCCATCTCCTTGTAAAAGGTTTGCTGTCTTGATGCTTCTTTTCATGCCAACATATATTCTTTGTACTCGCCCTGGACAATGACTGAAGGAAAAGTCCCTAACCGCTGTTTATGACAGATATTGCAAGAAGTAGCTTTAGTATTCAGAAAAAACAGTCAAACCATTTGCTGAAAATCTCTTTTACAACATTCTCTTCGTTCAGTGAACTGTGCCCAGAAAAACCTCTGTAAGAGGAAATGCGCCTGTTTGCACTATTCTAAATTATTTGTCCTGGCAAAAAGCACTGCTGGATTTTGCCTGTCAAAACTCTCTTTGCTCTCTGAAATGCTGATGTCAAGAGCAAAACTTGTTTGGCTCATTCACCAGTCCAGGAAAGTCCAGGAAAGCCGTTTTTTCCCTTTTACTTTCTAAGCCTCCAGATTGTGAGAACACTTTACTTAGCACATGCATCTGAAATAGAAAGATGAGGCTGATCAAGTACCAGGTATTTAAATTTTTGCCTCTTCCTTCAAGAAGAAGCAGCCTTAGGAGGTGCTGTCACAGTTTATTTTCAAATCAGCACTAACCACTGCCTGAGCAGGCACTGAGTGCCAGATCTGATATGACAGAAATTCAGATTAAATAAACTATTTACTCCACTCTCAGGCTGTGGTTTAGGTACATTTATCACCCCAAAGCACTTAACTACCTCCAGTAGACTCCCAGTTTAAGGAGATGAGAGTCAGTCTCAAGCATTCCAAGCATTCCAAACCTCTCCAGGAGATGAGTTCATGTTTTCCAGAGAAAGCATAAGAACAAATTATACCAACAACAAAAACAGAGGGCTGCTTTTCCATTTCATGCTCAAATGAGGGCTTTTACCTATGCTCTGATATGCAAAACATGCTAGGAGATTTTCAATATACACTAACACATAGACTTGGTTTTGATCAGTATATAATAATACAATAAGAAACCCAACTTTGTAGAAGAAAATTCTGTTTCTCTTTAGTAAATGAGGCAGGTTCTTACAGAGACCTTCACTCATATTTTTAACCATGAGCACTGAATCCTGATATTCTGCTTAAGATCAATCACACTTATCTGTTCCTGCTGTAGGGAAGTGTGTTTGTCACACAGGTGATACAAAGGAGTCTTGTTTCACATCAGTAAAAACTCTGCTCAGTCATTTCACAGTGGTTTACTTTCCTCAATGAAAAAACATCAAAACAAACAGAACAAACAAACAAAAAACCCCAAACAATCTGCTGTGCCACCCTTCATGAAATGCCCCTTCAGGGAAAAGATTCCGAAAGAGCAAAGGACGGTAGAGGAGGCATCACAAGAAGATGCTGAAAATGTGATTGTTCTCAAAAGCAAAGATAATAACCTGCCCACAAATTGCACAAATCTTTCCTGATACTGGTGTGATCCTGGATCTTGGTTTGCCAATCTCTGTCCAAAGTGAGATATCACCAAGACCTCCAAGCTTTTTAATGGCTTTGGATCTTTCTAAATCTGCCCTAAACATCCCTGCTGGTTCCACTCTTTTGTTACCTGCAGCAGCTCATCTGCTCACTTGCCAAATAATATCAATGCTACCACCAATGCAGAAGAAATAGTAACAAAAATCCTGCATAATCTAAAATTAAAGAAAACTCTATCCAAACTCAGCAGTTCTGGTGTAACAGCCCTCCTCCAGTTTTTTCTTCTTTGTCACTGTGTTTCAAAGCCCACACACACAAAATAAGGGTTCCTGCCAATTATGTGTTTCTCTTTATTGAGTATGTCATAAGAAAGCAGAGAAAGAGACTGATAGAAAGATCCTACAACGTGGGTCCCTTCTGCTGCTGTTCACACTTTTCATTGCATCTTGCCTTGTTTAACTGGAATCCAAAGCAAACAGAGAGAGAAGAGACTGACAAGAAAAAAATAAAACTGTATCTGACCATCTGCTCCCACAAGGAAATGAACAATTATTGAAACACAATGAAGTAAAAGAGTAAAAGCCTTTTTTTCTTTTTTTTTTTCCCCATGCAATTACTTACAAGCACTGCCAGACTCAGGGTGTGCAGAGCACAGTGGTATAAAGAACAAGAGTTCATGTTCCAAAGCAGGAGCCAGACCTCACTTCTTCAGCCTCCCCTAGCATCTTTCACCTGCTTTTTGGCTCCTCTTTCTCCTCTCAGTTGCTGATTTGAAGCATTTATCTTTTTGCACAGAAGTGACGTAACAGGGATGTGAAGTGGGAGATAAATATTAACAATTCTCTGTGCTGTGTTTAAGCTTTGCAATTTTTTGACTTTACTCAAAGACTGCACTGGATGAGTGATTGATGCCAAGATTACGGGAATTCTCTACCCTCCTGGCAAGACTAATTTCTTTCTTTTAACAGAAAATGGTTTTAGGGGGGAATGGACAGCTCTAAATGTTACTAATCCCATATGAAATCAACATGACTGGCATAACAGAAACACCATCCTAACAGTTATTGTCAATTTTTTATAATGAAACGTTTTTCTTAGTGTGGGTCCAGTGTATCTGGGTGTTTTTATGGAGTGTGATGACCACACTGCTACATGTTAAAATGCAAAATCAAAGCATTTGATGTGACAGGCACGTGAACACAAATTTTACTGTGTACATGTTTGGACATTGAGTGGAAGGCAAAATTCACAGAGGATTCTTCAGTGTTTGACAAAGGATCCTAAGCAGACCCATTTCAGAGGAACAACATCTCCCATTCCACAGATGCACTTTATTGGTCCAAGTATTAGGAAAATAAGTTGTCTCTGAGTAAACTTCTGGTGTCCATGTTAGAATTTTCCATTTCAGCCACCACATCTGAACCAGTCCATGTGTTTATTCAGTGCTGTTGAAGTCATGCCTATAAAAACCACAGAAGCCACTTTTCACCCTAGCAGGGAGTACAGAGGAAGCCCAGTGTAAGATATCTCAAAATGTTTTCATTTTTCAGGCAGAATGAATATTGGTATGGAGGGGCTTTATGCTGAAATCTACCACATGGGAACTCTGATCACCGTGGATCATTTTGGAAAAGCTGGCTTTTCTGTATTTTCAGCCTTCTTCTGCCACTCTGCAGTGCAGACATTCCATTAAAATGAGTTCCTTCCTACTGTCGCTGCTGTGTGCAAATTTCCAGCTGTTTGTGGTTAAGGAGAAAGACACGTCTAAAAGAAAATAATGAGCTTATGGGTCTTTTTTATTATTATTATTTCATTTAAATGACCTTTTTTTTTTTTTTACATTTTAAACAAAAAAGTTTCCACAACAACCAACAGAACTTGGAGCTGCCTCGTTTCACCGTATAAAAACACATCTGAAGGACCAGCTTTCCACAGGCACAAACTTCTCACTTCCTACCAGTCCTTGCACACCACCCCCTCTGCTCCCACACTCCTGTGAGCAGGGGCAGGCTCGTAGTAGATCAGGAATTACTACATCTTCTCTCCACTCAACACCTCCAGCAGCAGCACACTCCCTGTCCCAGCAGCTCCTCTGCCAAGTTTTCTAGTGGTGGCACTTTTCCTTCAGGATGGCAGAGCTGAACAGGAGACACTGGATATGCAGTAAAGGAGCTGCTTTCCTCCCCATGAGCTTTCCAAAGGTGAAAACCTGACATTTTCAAGGATCCTCTTGCAGCTTTTTGTGGAATGGCTTTATTTTTTGTTAAAAGTTTGTGTAGTTTATAAAATAGTGGCTGATTGCACAACAATTTGTTGCCTCCTCCCAGCCCTGCCATCCCTGTTTCTGCACCCTTGTCCCTACATATAGAATTACATCCCAAAATTTATAGAAACCTCTTGGGCTTTTTTTTGCCACTTTTTCTCTCTCTCTCCGAGACCCCTCCATCATCACAGAATCACAGAATGCTTTGGCTTGGAAGGGACCTCAAAATCATCCAGTCCCAACCCTCCACAACACCAGGTTGCTGCAAACCCCATCCAGGCTGGACTTCAATAATTCCAGGAATGGGGTCTCCACAATTTTTTGGGGAAACTCTTGTACTTGCAAAGACATTTACACACAGATTAATCTACAGTTGAAATGTCCAAAGTCAGGTTGGACAGGGCTTGGAGCCCCCTGGGATAGTGGAAGGTGTCCCTGTCCATGGCAGGGGTTGGAACTGGATGGGCTTTAGGGTTCCTTTCAATCTAAACCAGTCCATGATTCACGATTTTAGCTTTCTTATGATGATGGAAAGATGGAGGAAACCTTAACACTCTAAATTATTGCTTCACAATTTAACTAAAAAAAAGAATTAACAACTTACTTCATGTATTGACATACAAACCCCATGGATCTTCCAAAGCCAAAACCAAAAAACTTGAGTTAAATAGTGACAGCTTCTGAGATGACATTGCTCCTGCTTCATATTTCCCAAGGAACACACCCAAAAAAAGGTATTAGAATTCAACAGTGGGAAAAAAAGATACAGATGGCATTTTTCTTGAAGTCATTAGTGCAACCAGCAGGGTCCAAAGTGAAAATGGAGCCAGGAATGCTCCTGGGGGCTACCAAGGTCACCCTGATGGGCACAAAGTGCTGTGGTGGATTTGCAATATGGGAGCAAATCTACAGGGAAATAAAAGGAAATTTCAGTCTCTACCCTTGTCTCAGAGAGTCTCTTACTGCCATGATGGTTCTTTAATGCCATTGAAATTCAGAGGGAAGGTGTGGGAGGGCAGGAGGGGAGGAGGAAGGCTGGACCTAAATCGTTTAACCACAGCTCCAAGAATAGGAGATTCTGCAGTGCAGACGTGATGGGTGAATGTTTTGTTTCTGAGGAAAAAAGGGAATGTTCAAAACTTTACACAACCCAGAGCCCAAAGTAGCTTTATAAATGAAGCCCTGAATTATCTTTTTTTAAGATTGAAAAATATGCAGAGTCATTAATTATGCAGTGAAATTAATTTTTCCTTGCAGTGTAAGAGATTTATCATTTTGCTCACATCATGCATGAAATGGACTGATGGATTTCAGCTAAAGCTGCTTAAACAGCACAAAATGTAGAGCATTAACTCTTTATCATGCGAAATTAAATCTGTTTAAGCACTAGAATGCTGGGGCCTGTACCAGCATGCTTAACTGATTTTATTTTATTTGATAATGTTTTCTGCTTGGCAGCAAGGCTATGGCACAGCTACTTGACCACACAGTGCTTCAGCTCTTCTTTCCTCTCCCAGTTCAACTTCTTTTGGGCTGATTTCTCCCTGCCACAGCTATTTGTGGGCTTTGCAATGAACTGGAGCAGGGAGCTGATCCAGATTAGAAATAAACATTATTTTTTCCCCCAGCAGAATCAGTTCCCCAGGGCACTTTGTAAATGCTGGCAGTGGAAGGGAAGGCAGCCCCTGGTAGGGGACTGGGGCCAGATTTAGGAGAGGGCAGCTGCCCATCAGGTGATATTTCCAGACTCACAATTTTACCATTTGAGTGCTGCATTTAACATTTCTCTTAAGGGGGTAAAAAAAACCCAGAAGTTTTTGGATGCAGAAGAACAGAAAGATAATTACTCTGTTGTCCAAAATATCTCTTTCGCTCAGTCCTCTATTAATTAGTTGCTCATTAGGAGCTTGCAATTTCTAAAAATGGTCCTTAAATTCATAATTCCTCACTATCTGCTGGTCATACTCAACCAGTGCCTTGTGTCAGAGAAGGAAAGTAATTTGGCTTCCACATTAATAATTTCAGAATAAAATATGGAAGAAACTGCTGCAAAAATCAACAGACCAACAGAAAGCACCCAAGGGTTGAGATGGCTACACGAGGTGAGAAAATTATGGCAGTGATGCCACAATAATGGAGAAAGGGCAAAATTATTGGGTGTATAAATGAGAGAATTGCTTATTTCCTGCATAAAGCAATGCTGATGGTGGTCAGCAGTCAAACTGCCAGAGCAGCTTGAGCAGTCAAAGATAAAGCCTTTTTAGGAAGTGTTTTTCCAGAAAGTTTTGAATCTGCAGGAAATAACTCAGAGGCAAGCAGAGAGTTTGAGGAGAGGCCAGGAAAATGCAGAGTAAGGGGAAAGGTCAGAAAGAAAGCAATGGTTTTGCCAAAAGAGAAGATGAAGTGGATCCATCACAGAGCCCCAGGATCATGGAATGCTTTGGGTTGGAAGGGACATTAAAGATGATCCAGTCTGACATGACACATCTTGCATTTCAAAAGACCTTTGGGAAGAAAGCAGGAATCATTTCGCTGTGTCAGATCGGCCTAAAAGACACTGGCTAAAGGTGCAAGAGGAAAATTGTGGATAGGATGTCTGGAAGAATCTTTATGTCAGTAAAAATCGTTAAAGCCTTTAATAAATGAAGAGAAGAAAATGTAGAACCTTGGTCATTGGAGGAGTTCTGAAAAAGATCAGACAAACACCATGGAGTGATGTCTTGGACTGCCTTGGGGCTGGACAATGGCTTGGTGATGTCTTGAAGTCTTTTCAGGCTGTTTTCCTGTAGTTTCTTGGAATTCTGTTAGTCACAGAAGATCAGTCCTTGAAGTGCTCTGCCAACAGAGTTGTCTTTAGGGGTGGGCAAAGTGTGTAGAATCTGAGAGAAGAAAACAGTTTATAAAAGTGTCATATTTTGTCTTCCACATCAGGAATTCATTTCCTAGTGAAACTGGTAGGAAAACCAGATTTAATTATTCTTTCTTTTTTTTTTTTTTTTTCAAAGTTCAGAACTAATGAGAGAAAAGACAAAAAGGTAATTTTTCTGCCCCCTTTTTTTTTTCTAGAAAACAGATTGAAACTGTCACTACCTCTCATGTCTCTGAGATGAACTTCAGTATGAGCTCCATTGTGCAAATGCTCCAAACCTTGTAAATCACAAAATATTTTTACTGAAGGAATGAGTAGGAATAAGGCACAAAAGGGGTATTATTTTTCTAAATTAATGGAACAATTCCTGGCAAAAAGAAAAGGTCTCAGTAAATGGAAATAGGAATGTTTGCCACACTCTCAGTGAGGAGCAAACCCATGTGTTCTTGATACACCATACAGCAAATCACAGCACTGGAATATTAATAATAAACTAGAGACCCACTGAAGCAGTCATTAGGTGCCTTTATCTTTTCATTGAATAGAATAGGACTGAGGTATTTTTTTTTCTAACTGTTCTTTAATAAACTGTTGCTATCCTGGCCAGGGACTAAGCAAAATTCACTCAGGGAGGAACATTTGTATTTAATTAAGCAGGTGGATAGCAATTTTATTACTTAAATTATAACTCTGTTCTTTTACAAAATTATATTTATTTCTTTTGAGCCATTGCACTGATAAATTTTCCTTTGGGAAGGGCACTGGCTGTTCTTTTGATTGTATCATTGGCCAAAGGTTAAGATAATCAGTAAATCCCTGAACATCATAATCATGGGAGAGGTTGAGGAAAAGTGGACTGATGACAGATACCACTCAGGCTTTTTTGGTCTTTCTTTTTTTCCCCTTGACTAATGGCAAAACCTGAGCACTATTCAAAAATGGAATTGATGAGCCATGGATGCCGGAAAAGGCAGGACTCTGTGGCTCTGCTTCAGTCTCTGTTCTGCCCATTAACAAATCCAATTTCTTTTTAATGCAAGAACACAGAGGGCAGCTGTCTCATGACCTGGGGTGAGCAGCAATGTAATGAGACCTATAAAGTGGCTTTTTGTACCTTCCTAAAGGAAAATTATCACCTGACACATTGAAAAGGTCCTTGTGGACTTCAGTGTGCATCCAGACATCTGGGACAGGATTCAGTTACGTGAACATATGTGGTTATTGATATTTGAGCTGCTCAGGTTCATCCTGCTGAGCTTCCAGCTGGTCAGGAATAGCACCAGGTGTTCCCTGAATCCACCAGCATGGGTGTCTTCAACAGCCTGGCATTTCTCAAATGTCCACAGGCATCATGTTAGGACAAGGACATTGAGTGCCTCGGTCAGAAATGTCTCCCTCTGCACATGTATGTTTATGTACTAAAAAAAAAGGTGCCCAGATTTCAGTCTGGACTTTGTTCCTGACTTTCCTAGGCCTGGCTGAGGTGGAATTAATTTTCCACAGAGCAGCTGAGCTATGTGTTGGTGGCTAGGAAGGTTTTGGGGACACAAGAGCATTTTGGCTACTGCTGAGCATCAGCCTGTTGGATGAGTTCAAGGGGAGGCACCAGGATGATCAGAGAGATGGAGCACTGCTGGGAGGAAAGACTGGGATTGTTCAGCCTGGAAAGAAGAAGGATTTGGGGGGCCTCGTTGTGACCTTTCAGTGGCTGAAGGAGCCTGTAAAAAAGATGAAGAGAGATTGTTTATAAGAGCTTGGAGTGACAGGACAAGGGGAATAGCTTCAAATTAAAGAAGGCAACTTGGTTTAGATTTTAGGAAGAAATTCTTCCCCATGAGGGTGGGGAGGCCCTGGCACAGGGTGCCCAGGGAAGCTGTGGATGCCCCTGGATCCTGGAAGTGCCCAAGGCCAGGCTGGACAGGGCTTGGAGCACCCTGGGATGGTGGAACTCATAGCAGAGGAGTTGGAATTCGATTAACTTTAAGCTCTCTTTAACCCAGCCCATTCTGTGATTCTATGATTTTCTCCAACATTTCTCTCTCACCACTAGGCAGGGTTTGGGCAAGATCTTGGGAAAGGACACAGGACAACTGATCCAAACCTTACTCACAGGATATTCTGAGTTAGAAAGGACTCACAAGATTCATCAAGTCCAACTTTGAAATGAATGGCCCATATAGGAATTGAAGTGACAACCTAGCCCCTGAGCAGAGGGGTGCTCCACAGTATATCACATGTGCTCAGCAATAAAAGGAAAGAGAAGGGGCTGGGAGGGGAATTTCTTATCACAGTGTTTGTTTTCCAGAGCAGCCACCAATGTGCTAAAGCCCTACTTCCCAGGACAGCCCCTTCTGACACCAAGTACAGAATAATTTTTTTTTTCTTTGCTTCTGCATTTGCTTTATTTAGCAGGCTTTATCCTGGCCCATGAGATTTATCCACTTTGTTTCCTTCCCTCCCTCCCTCCCTATCTGAGGAGGGGAATGATGTGGTGGCTTGGTGGGAACCTCACATCCAGATAGAGTTGACCCTTCACACTAATTTAAAAATAATTCTAAAAAATTTGCTGCTTCTAGAATAAATGGACAGAAGAAGGGTCAAAATTTGTGTGAGGTCAGTGACCAGCCTCTTGCTCAGAGATCTTCATTTCTAGAGACTCAGCAATTATCAAACGTCTTCACACAGCACCCATCAGAGTGGGAGAGCTCACACTGGAAGTTAAAAAAAAAAGCAATAAATAAGTCAGTGACACCAAGTGGTGATCATGGAGTTAATTATGAGTGGCAGGAGATGAGTTAAGTCAACTCTTCTCTCTTGGTGGCCCGTGGGCTACAGAAAAACCCTTGCCTGTGGTTATTCTGCAGATGGTTTCACACTCTCACATTCTGGGCCAAAAACTAAGGGTTCTGGTTGAACTGGTCACAGTAGTGATGAGAAAAGTAGGAAACATATTATTATTTTGATTGCACACTAGTAACTGAGTAATTGCACAACATGGTGATTCAGGAATGACTAAAGAGAAAAGAGAACAGTAATTAACTGCTCTATCTTGCAACACAGACCCTTATTTGAGGAAATGACATAATAACATGCAAGTGCTCTCTCTTTACAAACCTAAGGGCCATAGAAATAGTTCTCAGCTCAGTCAAATTGTTCACTTTCAGGAAAAGCTGGAATAAAAGCTTTGGAAGGAAAACAGCAAGAAATATAGACTAATAAAAGTATAGATGAGTGTGGAAATGGTTCAACTGTGATGATTATGATACATTTTCAAGTTTGGAAGAAGAATAAATTCTGATTCTTTTCCGACAAGCCACCAGATTCAATGTCTTTTCATGAACAGGTTTGAACTGCATTTGTAGAACGATCAGGCAATATTTTAATTTTGAAGACTGCTTATTTGAAATCCTGAAAATCCTGCAACCCACTCCAGGGCTCAGCAGAAAGACAAAAGATGAAATAAACCCAATAAGCCAAGCCCCTGTTTCAGCCTCTCTTACAGGTAGATCAGGATATATCTATGATCTGATTGCCATATTTTATCTAACCCTTGAGTAGCTCCATAATTTAGCAGGAGTTTACAAAGACTCAGGGTATTTCTCTATGACAAATCTGGATTTTTTTTCCCACAAATTCTCTAGTGTCCCACTCCTAAGTGTTATATTTAAAAATCAGAATTCATCATTGTTCTTTTTGCTTACTCCTTAATAAAGCTTCAGGTTTCGTCCAGAAGTTTGTATCCTCCTGAACTAAAGCCCTGTGTAAGGATAAAAACCATCCATACTTGCAGCAGAGAAAAAAAGGAAGAGACAAATTTCAAATTTTAATATAATATAATGATTCTATGATTAACAGAGAAGGGACAGCTCACCATGACTTTTTTTTTCCACTACCATTTAGACTAAGGCATATATCTGCACCTCTTTTCCTTACAAGAAATTCCTTATTCAGATTCCTGGGATGAAAACAGATTTTGGAAGTTTACTGGAAGAACCACAAGATGTATTCCCCACCTATCCCATTATATTTGCCATATTTTGGTGGTTTCCTGTAATGGACAAATAGGAAGAAAAGCAAAATATAGCAGCTGTTTTATTACACAATCCTTCATAGACACGGGGCATAACAAAAGAAAAGGAAAAAAAAAAGAAAACAAAACCTGAAACAAAAAAAAACAGGTTTCACTTTGTTTATCCAGAATTATAATACCAGTAATGCAAGACTCACTCTAACTGCAACAACAGCAATAACTGAGCGTGTTAACCTGAATCTAACACCACAATGGAGGTGAAATTCTGCAGCAGATGGCTGTTCAACCACAAAGATCTTCACTGACAGTGATTCACATCCTCCCCTTGGCAACCAAATCCACTGCCTGCTTCTCCTTGGAGTTATGAAGATTTTTTTTGTAGTTGTGATGTTTTTCCTAATATTTGATCTAATTCCTCCCTGCTGCCTTGTAAACCCATTTCTCCTGCCCATAATGATGACAAGGAATAACTGATGCTTGTCTCTCATGTAACATCTGTTTTAGCCATCCTCAGTTAATCACAAATCTTCCTTTCCCTCTGGAATCACACACCCAGTGCTTTAAGGTTTCTTCTGGATCTTGCTTACCCAGCTTTGCCATTCTTGCAGCTTTGAGCTCACTCTGGTCCCTCTGCTTTATTTAATAGCAGAGTGCAGTATTTATAAGTATATTGTGACAAAAAAAAAAAAAAAAAAACAATAGAAAATATGACAAAATTTTAAAGATTGTTTTGAATGCTTCCATATAAAAGCCAATGTGTCAAAGGCTTTGCTCCCAATATAAATGTGACCAAAAGGACCATGACAATTCTGCCAAAGACTGGCTAAAGGGAATAAGAAACAACTTGGAGAATTTTCCTCTTTTTCTGTAGCTCTCCTGTCCCTCCTGTTCACAGAACTGGACAGTTCTTGTAGGACTGTGGGATTTCCACATCAGTGATTTGGCTGAAGGGTTTGACATTTTCATTGTAAAGAAAGTGACTCTACCCTTATTTTCCCCCAGCTGACCACCAGCCTGCAGGAAGTTAAACTGCAGGGAGCATCTGGGGTTTGTGGTTTTCTGAGCTTTGTTCCTGGTAAGGACAAGAGGACAGGGCTGAGAGTGACTGAGCCATTCTCTGGAAATGGACACTGTGACCCACTGACCCCTGAAACAGCAAAAGTCATCGAGCTTTGTTTGTTCTCTGCTCAGAACAGGGGAAGTGCAGTAATTTCCCTCTGTCATTCTCCTCTTGCTGTGTCAGGACAGCCACACAACTATCAAATCACCACGTCCATGCCAGGGTGGGGCATTGTTACAGGAAGAAATCAACTGCAGACAAAGCTGAGTTGTAAATTTATCTGAGAAGCCCTGTCAGTGGCAGGAAAATCATTTATAAATCTGCTTCACTTCTGGGAATTTGGTGGTATAGGATGCAGGGAGGGCAAAATCTGTGCAAGAGCCATTCTTATCTGGTAGGTTCCTGGAGGATGAGCAAGGAGGCTCAAAAATGTCCTTATTTATCCTGTAAATATTTATCCTAAAACTGGTAACAATGAGGTGCCGTGATCAGTGTGAGTGTGCATTCCCTATTTAAGAACAATACAAATTAGCAGTGAAATGTATTGGCTTGCCCTGATGAGTGCCAAGGAACTCCCGTTTTCCCCATGAGCAGTAAGAAAAAAGCAGAAATCTGACTCACCCCTTTAATGTCCCTGTGTAGATCTCACTTCCTGGGCAGTTCCAAGCAGTGAAATCATTCCTGACACCTTGGCCCTGCCCAAGAAATATGTGTGACTTTCACACCAAAGTGACTGCACCATGTGAAGTTTGGATGAGGATAAGAGAGCAGAGTGTCAGGAACACCCTGATTTGTGTGACACAGGACACAAGAACGTCCCAGCTAGAATTTCTGTCTCCAGAATTGCAGCCTTTGATGCTGACAGCAGGCATCTCACCCCTTTATTAGATCACTGCCTGCCTCTGATCACACCCATTAATGTGGGGGTGCTGAAACTCTGAATATCAGCCCAGAAAGAACTGATGTCCTGTGGATAAAACATGTAATAGAAAATTTTGTCCATGTTTAACCTCCAGTGAGCAACAAAGCACAACACAGACCCTTGCTCTCTTTCTTTTCTCCAATGGGTTGGGGAGGACAATTGGAAAAAAAGCATAGAAGTCATGGTTTGGGATAAAAACAGTTTAATAATTGAAAAAAAGAAAAGATAATACTAATGATGTTATAGGTAATAAATTAATCGAGCCAAATTAAAAATATTAAAGAAGCAATTTTTATTTTTGTGACCGAAACACGGTCCTCAACAGCCACAACCAAAAAGGACAGCACCAAGCCTGGGGTCAGTGCTGGGTGAACACACACATTGATCTGACCTCTGTCACATCAAATCCTCCTGTGTTCACAAATGCCATCCTGGGCACTCCGTTTTTATACAGTTTTTCTGGCCTGGGGCAAAAGTCCCTTTGTTTCTGCCATGGATTCCCATATTCATGGAGTTTCCTTTCTCCACCATGGATTGGACAAAAACAATTTCAGCACAGCCATGAATTTTGATATGTGCAGATTTTGTTTTATGGGAACTGGGTATTGAAATG
>PYHW01009766.1:806773-859531 GCA_013186435.1 Turdus rufiventris | reverse complement strand
TTTTCTTTTCTTTTCTTTTCTTTTCTTTTCTTTTTTTTTGGCAGAGGGTGTTTCTTCTCTCTTCTGCAACCTCATTTGACCAGAAAGACCCAGCTCTGGGTGGGAGGTGCCACCCTCTGAGAATCTCATTCCCACTGACAGAGCACATCCAGGCCATCACCACTGCTTGGGGCACAATTCTGCAGCCCTGGAAGTTTCCCAAGAACAGTGCCTGGCTGTGAGTAAGACCCTTACTACTGAATGCATCTTCTGTGAATTTGGAAAGGTCACAAGTTCATCCCACTTGACCCAGGCTAAAAGGCAGATCTGTGGCTAAAGATGAGTTTGAGCAATGATTCTCCAGAGGGTGAAGAGGAACAGATATGAAGGAAGAGAGTGAGCTATTTATAAAACAAATTTAATTGTAAACCATCAGTGACATCAAAGGAGTATCAGCAATCAAGTGAACAAGTGAGTTGAAAACTGCATTAAAAAACAGCAAAACTACATCAACAGCATCTTCATCTCTGAAGCACTTTTAAAATTATGAAAAGGAAGGAGTTATTTTAAAAATCCTCAAAAGACTCCAAGAAGGCAGAAGTGGCAGATGACAGTGTTACCAGAGACAGGCATTTAAATACTCAAACATGTAGAGTTTCTTGGTGTTTGTTTCTTTTCTATGCTTCCAGCTTGGACAAGGAAATTTGAATAACTTAGCTCAAAGAAAGATTTTATTTTTTTGTCTTTTTTTCTTCCTTAAAGCTCTCCAGAGAAGAGCGGGTACAGCATTCAGAGAGTGCTGTGTTGTGGTGCTTTGTTTATAGTCACTGCATGGAACATATTTTGAATAATGAAAAAGAAAAACTAAAGAATATCTAAATTTTAAAAAATAACAATTCTGCACAATGTGGAGAAGGAAGAAAAAAATACCAAAATCGAGTGGGACACCAGAGTACCCCTTAAATTAATTACACATTATATCGTTTGATATAGATCTTCCTAAGGCATTGCCCTGCCTTTTTAAATTATTAAAAACACACACAAGACTACAATGCAGCAAGGACCACTTTTAAACCCTCAAACCTGAATAAATAGATATTAAGCTAGAAATATTTGCTATAATTTTATCCTTTGTAATTATATTCATAAAAATGGCAATAAATGATACATGAAAATTGTAACTCAGAATATTTGCAGGTCTTAAGTAATTAAAGTTCACAGGGACTTTGTATGGTAATAAAATGTTGTTTTTGCAGCTTTAATATTAAACTGTTGAGACAGAGCTTGCTGCTAGTGATAGGATTGATGTAAAAATACAATTAATTTTCACACACAACACCTCTTTCAGAACAGAAGTTCTCTCCCAGTCAGAGATTGGAAAACACAGGCAATGACTGATCACAGCATTCAGAAATGTGAGTGAATTAGGAGCCAAAGTCCCCAGGAAACAATGCGGAGGTCTGAGTTCCTAATTCAGTCCAATATCTTCAAAAATCTCACCTGAGAGGAGGAAAATACAACTTGTGTGTCTGTCTCGTAAATCCACATTTAGGTGTATGGTACAGTGACACCAGAATACTCTGAAGTTCTGCAAATATTCTAGTTTTGGGTTTGTTTGGGGGTTTTTTACCACCTTTTATTTGGCTATTCCTTCTTTTTTCTTCAGAATAGGAAATATTGCCTACCATGATTTATCTGACACATGAATGGAATTGGTGGCTGGACCAGGAGCAAAACCCTCCCTTCATGCTCCCTTTCTAGACATGAGCTCATGTTCTGTGAAACCTACAACTTCACTGCTACCCCAGTCTGCATTTTGCTGTAAATTGGGATGATTTGGCTTCTGCTTGTTTAACTTGACCTCTTATCACAGCCACAGGAGAGCCCTGGTTGTGTTTTCCCAGAACACAACAATATTGGCCCAGCCCCAAGCTGGCACTCTGCACCCTGGCCCTGGCTGGGGAAGGAGCTCTGTAAATATTCCTGTGAACACACTCAGCCTCCAAGATGTGACAGTGACAGAAGACACGAGAAAAACTCCAGAAGAGCTGCAAATTTATTTGAGATGTTAAAAACCCCACCTAGATCCAGAGGGAAAACACAGTTCCCACCCTTGGTGGTTGTGAGGTCATTGAAGCCTTTCAGCATTTTGTCAGTCCGTAGAGAAGAGTTGCTCCAAAATTTGAAGTAAGCTTTTAGAAATCATTCTTTTCCCTTTAATTGGAGCACATCCCTGGTGGCACCCTTTCCTTTCCCAGTTCCTTTCATTGCTGGCTATATTTATTAAAGGCAGACACCCAAGTCTTTGTGAGTAGGGATGGAGAAAAAAAAAAAACCCATTGGGCATCCCACCCATGTGGACTTCCTGGCAAGTTACTTGGGTCTCACTGTCTCCTTATCCTGCTGGTTTGAAGGATCTATTTTTATTTTTCTTTCAAGAGCAGAGCCCTTCAGACTGGTTGGTAACAAGCTCTGTCTCTGGGTGCCAGAGGGACAACACAGACCCACTTTGTGAGGAGAGAGAGGGGTCTAACCAAGAAGGGCACTTGGATGGTGCTGAAAAACACTTGTCAAGCTGTCAAAGGCTCTCTGCACCTCGCTGGAGCCAGCCTTGGGAGAGAGAGCAGGGAAATCTCCATCCCCAAAAGTTTAGAATTGGCTTTTGTCCTGGTCAGAGCCAGGAGGGGAAAGCAGCTCCTGGGAGAAACCTCTCTGTGCCCAAATCCAGCCAAAATCGGGGTGGTTCCCTGGCAAGCTGCACTGGTCTTACCCCTCCCAGCATCTCCAGGCTGTGTTTGGTTGTCTTCAAAGGGCTTTTCTATATATCACAGCATGCTCTACTCATCCCTCTAGCCCAGGCAGTGAAAAGGGCGCTGTGCAAAAATCACCCAAAGGAACTCAGTGAATTAACTCCCGTGGTGCAGGAGGGCTCTGGCACAGCTGAGAACCCCCAAAACATTTTGCTTTCCACTGGAGCAGGCCTTGGCTTGGCAAAGCTTTCCCATCAGATGGCTTATCTGCGTGGGCAGCAGCATTTCCCTCTCCCACCTCAGCCATTGTCAGCCGTGCAGTCACAGCTGTAACCCAGTCTAGCAGCCCTCATTGCTTTTGGCCTCCCTTCAGACTCTTTTCAGCTGTCTGACAAAGCCCTGAAATGACTTAATCCATGCAGAAAACTCCTGGAGATTACATTTGCTGGAATAAATGCTGGGTTTAGATTTCCTGTCTCTCCCTTAGCTCAGGGAGGGAGGTGTGTTCCCCGGAGAACACAGGCTGGATACTGCACCCACCACCTGATTTCTGCCCTTTTGCTGCCCATTTTGCACTGATATCTCTCTCTGCAAAAAGGCTCAGAGCTCTCAAGTCCTGTGCTGACAAATCAGGGATGTGGTTTTCTCCTTCAACACCAATATTCTTCAGAACTCCATCACTCCATGACACATGTCCTTCACCACTGGGATGTCATCGAAGGTTTGCTGCTCAAAGAAATGTGAGCTTTGCCTTCAGGTAGTGAAGCTTGTGCTATGTTCCTATTTGTTTATCAGCCTAATATTTTTTGTCATTTCAAATTCTAATGAGGTGACTGGGTAAAGCCAAGAAATCAAGCAGGACAACCAGATATTTTCAGCCAGCTGTGAGACAGTAACTTCTATGGAAATGCTCTAGACACAAATTAAGAAGGAAATCCAGGTCTGTAAAATCCTTTCAGCCATCTTTTTCAAACCTGATATATATCTAAGAAAATATATAAAGAAATTCAAGACAAAGAGCATAATAAAAACAAAATAAATGGTTTATCATTCAGAGTCCAAGTCAAAGCTGTTCATCTGGGAATGATACTGGATATTTCAGCAGGGAAAATGCAAGAAGAGACTCCTAATTTTACCTACTGCAAAATATGGATGTGCCAGAAGCCCTGTGAGAAGGGTGGGAGCTGAGCAGCCCAGTGCTGTTTGCCTGGTAGTGAAGAACACCTGCTCTGAAAACCAGTCAGAGCAAATGCTGCAGAAATGAGAGAACAAATTCCTCTGAGGCAGTGACAAAGGTGTGAAATACATCATCATCATCATTATCATCATCATCATTATCATCATCATCATTATCATCATCAGGGACAGGCTCTAAGCAAAGAAGGATGCCAAGACCAGAGAGTTTGTGGATGCCTCATCCCTGAAACTCTTCAAGGCCAGGTAGAATTGGCATCTAAGCAATGTGGTTCAGCAGAATGTGTCCCAGCCCATGGCAGTGGGCTGGAATGAAATGATCTCTAAATTCCTTCTCAACCCAAACCGTTCTATGATTCTAAAACTGGGGTGGCCCAATGCCATATTCCAGTGTAAAACAGAGGAGAAGCAAATCGTGCCAGGTTAAAAGTTAATGAGGAATATCTGAAATAAAAGCTGGAGACATGATGAGGTGTGTGAAGAAGGGGAGAGATGCAAAAACAATGCAGCCTTGTGGCAAGGGATGCTCTGTGCAGTGCAGCCAGCCCTGTCCCATCCCCAGCCTGCCTGGCTGAAGGAACAAAGCAGGATAACCTTCCTGAAAGGCTCTGAACAGAATCAGAGAGCAGCTCCTGCTGGGGCTCGTTTTTCAGTCTCCAGCTCCAGCACAACAGGGGCTGTTTGTTCCCACAGTGCAGGCCTGACCTTAAAATCGTTCACGAGTTTTTGCAAACTGCAGCCCAGCTGCTTGCAGAGCTCCAGCCATCAGCTTCTATTTTTAAAACTCCAGGTTGCAGACTGCTTTCTTTAGTTCCCACTCCTCTGGGATTGCCTTAAACAGGATCAGCAAGGCCCCTGCTCCCATCCCAGGGATCCTGAGGGATTGGGGTGCAGCAGGAAAGGCAGCAGGGCTGATCTTGTACAAATCAAATCTTGTACAAATTAAAGGGAGCATCCATTCCTAGGAAATCTCAGCTCCAGAGGGGCTGGGAAGCTTCAGCCTTCCATCAGGCAGAAGCTGGGCCAGCTGAGTGAACTATCAGCTGGATTTGGGTAAGGAAAAATGGAAATGTTGTGTCACTGTCAGAGATTTCTTGGCTTTAGGTGGCTTTTGGAGGCCACAGACACAGACAGAGAAAGTTTTAGACACAGAAATTTCACTTGCCCTCCTGTTAGAAACATTGCTTTATATATCCAAATTCAAGGTTTCTCCTACAGCCTGGGATCCCATAGCCTGTCCTTCCTAATTCCATCTCCATTAGAGCAGATTTTGGCTCCAAGTGTCCCCAGGGGTACCCCCAGTTCTGTCCCATGTCTCATGGAAGACTGAGATCCTGAAAATCTCTGCAGAACAGCCAAACTGAGGCACAGATTAATCAGACAACTGTGTACTAAAACTTCAGTGTTCTGCTGGATTTCTATTTCAGTACAGGCAAATAATTTCTGTCTATATCTAGATGTGACTGAGAGGCAGTTGACACAGTTGAATATAAAATCCTTCTTTCTCACCAGATAAGACTGCACTTAAAGTCTTCTCCAGTGCTTGTCATTCTGTCAAGGAAATAAATTTTCTTTTTGATAATTAATAAATTTTCCTTTTAGATGTCAAACTCAGCTATAAGGTAGAAACTGGAGTGTAAAGATCCATGTCAAATGTTGCAAATGTTTTTATTTTTGTTGGAATTTTTATGATTTTTAAAAAATATTCTCTTCAAAACTACAGATCCTGTCTTGGTGTCCTGATTGTATAAATCTGTGTAGGTGTACACAAGGAAGACAGATTTCTATCAGAGTCTATCAGGATCCCATCAATATTGTCAGGGAAGTTTCCAGTTATCCAGTTAAACTTAATTTTATCATCTGAAGAGTTTTCATGTTTCACTAAGTGAATTCAGAAGATTTACAGTGACTTTATTGGGCCTTTAGAAAATCAGTTCACATGTGAACTCCTGCCTTGCCAGTATCTCAATTTATAAGTCTTGGCTTGAAAGTAAAAATGCATCTTCCCTGGAATAACAGAAATATAGAGTGTCCTAATGTCATTAAAAAAATAATCTGCTTTAAAATATTCACAGAATTCTGTATGAAAAGGAAATATTTCCCTCCCACATAAAAACACTATAATTACAAAAAAAAAAAAATCCAAAACCCTAAAGGAAACAATAAAAACAACTGTCCAAATCATATCTATGAATTTAATCTCAGCTGCCACCTGTGTATGTCTTCATCAAAACTCATCCAAGAATTGTTTTATATCTTAACTGGGATAACAGGAGTTGGAGATTTGTGTTCCACACAGACTCACCAGTAATTTTACACAACTCTGGCCACATCTGTACTTTTCCATATGTTGGACTCCATGCACCATTGGATACACCCACATGCCCACATTTTACTGAGTCCCATGGAAGTCAGATGCCAGTCTGAGAATCCAGCCTGGCACAGACTACCACTAAATCCCATACATTGCCAATTAATTAAGTCTGCAGGCTTCACAGCTCTTCCATTTCTATGCCGTGTTCTTTATTCATGCAAAACATCCAAGTGACTTTACTAAGCAATACTCATAGGACTGGGCAATATTTAGATCATTTATGCTGGTTTATATTTGGAATAAATGCATGGTGGTGAAACTCTACGGTTTTTCTGAGGCCATTATTAAAATTTAACAATGAATTCAATGTTTGAATGGGTTTAGGAAAAGGCTATTATGTATCAAGGAGCCAAAGTCAAGGCTTTTTAACAATATTGGACAAAAGCAGTTCATTGGACAAACAATCCTTTAGGGAAAGAAAGAGGTTATTGTTCATGCAGTGGAAACCACAGCATAATAATTAACCACTCTGGATGTTTTGACAAAAGGTCAGATGCAATAGAAGCATGAAGAGCTTGAAAATCCATGTGAGAAGTCCTCATGTGACAAGCCAGAGTGCTTGAGTGAGGACATGAACACAACTCAAACACGTGAATCTTAAGTGCCCAAATCATTTAAGTGCTCACTCAGGGACCAGCTTGTCTTTAAGGCCCCTCAAAGCCAAAAATTCAAGCTCTGAGCAGATTCACAGCTTCACTCCTGCCAAAGCTTGAGCAGGAGACAGAAATCTGTATTTTCTCCAAGTTCTCCAAAAATAGCACTCCCAGAGTGCACATAACAGGAGGCCAAAGGTGTCCTTCACCTTGCTGGAGTTCAGTTTTGGAAATCTCATTTCTGTGCACATACTGGGCAGAGAGAAGTGACAACTGAGAGTGACACCTTCCTAAAATGTCACCAAGATACATTATTTCAGAATATATTGATATTGGTAATTAAAATTATCAAGTTCTTGGCTGCTAGACCCAAGAGCAAGCAGTATGATGTAGTTCTAATAAAACAACTAAAATCTACCCCTCCCATTCCAAGGTGGCTTCATCCAAGCTGCATATGGAAAATCTTGAAAATTATTGAGCAGGTGTTTTCTATTTTTTTTTTTTTTCGGCAGTGAAGTACAACTCCCCTATTCCTTCCAGTCTTTTCCCTGCAAGCCATGGAAATTGAAATTTCCTAGAGTCATTAAGCATTTTCTGTGCATTCTCCAGGCAAAAATTAATTTAAAACAATGTAAATCTGGCAGCCTCAGCAATGACACAAGCGGAAAAACAAAACACCCACCTGTGGCAAATAATTCACAGTCTTTCAGGTCATGTCTCCTTTATCAATAATGTTTACAAAGAAAGATTCACTGAAGCACACTTTGAAGATTAACAGAAATGGAATGGCGTGGATTAGCAAGGAATATGAGTAAAATTGGCACATCCCAGGTCTTTTGGCTTTCAGAGATTGGAATAGGTGTTTGAGATTCACTCCTTTGCCTGGCTTGAGACTTGGCCAGACAGAGCTGAGGTCAGGTCTCTCACAGCCCACATGAAAGCATTAATGGCCTCTCCCCAGTATCACAAAAATCCCATTTCACATTGCCATGACAACACCAACCACTGTAAATCCAGATAGGAATATAATTTAGCTCCTCTTTCACTCCTTGAACAATGTTAAATAATTTTGAGTAAATCAGATCTGGCTGCAAGACAGAAAACACAGTAACACTCTTCCCACACAGCACTGATAGGATATAGCATCAGGCAGGCCCATCATTTCTCTCTCTGCCCTTTATTTCATGCCAGGTTCTTGATTAAGTAATAATGTGAAGTGGTGAAACAAGAAAAAGTTGGAGATCCCCAAAGGAAATCAAGTGTGTGCTGCAGTTTGTTGTTTTTACGGTCACATCTGTCTTGTGGACAGATTGGTACCTGCAAGTGCTCCATTTACTTTTCAGGGGATAAAAAAGAAAAAGAAAAAAAGGAAAGCTATGACTGTTTCCAGCAATTGCACTTAACAGCCACTTCTAGTCAAGAGTTGCTGTTTGGCTCCCATGCTTCCAGGAAACATTGTTCTGTTTGCTTTCAATGGCAAAGAGAAAATTAATTAATAAATGGTCTCTCCAGGTTTTTGTCTAGGAGTAAGGATACACCCTTTAGAGCAGGGAACTGAGCATGAGCTAAAGGGAGAAGAGATTAAATGGAAGGATCAGCTCTAACTGATAATAGTCGTTCTCACGACCTTGAAAATAAAGTGTAATGAAGTTGAGAAAGAGGTAAAAATTTTCTAGAAATGCTACAAAAAATGGGGCAATAGTATCACTACCCTGATCATTTTCCACAAGCTTCTCAATTCCTGCTCTAAGACAAGAATAGAAACAAAACAGAGGAAAAGGCACAATGAGGGCAATTCATGGCAAACTTTAGAGCATGACAGATCAGGAAGTTCAGGAAATCAGGAGCAGGAGAGTGTGTTGAGTTTATGGGGTTCTTTCTTATCCAATCCTATAAACCTGATAATAAAATGATTGATAAAGGTGAAAACCTCTCAGCTCTGGGGCAGTAGGGCACAGAGTTCAACCAAGCTGAAAGGAGAATGAATCCTTCTGAGTGCTATTAACACCCACAACCCAGTCACCTCGTGTGCCCTGTTCACTTCCCTCCATCTGTTCTGTGTTCCTGTGATTATTTTGTGCTCTGCCCTTACCAAATTCTGGACCATACAGTAATTTATCACAGAACTGCAGGCAGCAGGGCTGTAGAGGAACAGGAATGGCCACGGGCAGGCATCCATGGCTACATGGGAGTGGTCAGGAGTACAGGTCCCTGCAAAATTTTACTTTCCAGCAGCAAAGGGGAGCCTTGAAGTCAACAAGGGCTGTACTTTTTCAGGAACATCATTCATAGCCCTGCCTGGCACATTAATTTTAATAACCTACAGTTAAGTGGTCTCACAGATGGCTGATGTCTAATTAGCAATTAATCTATCTAAGCAGAGTTTCTATTTCATTATTCAGATTTGGAAAGACTATAAAATTATACATTTGCTCCCAGAAAGAATTCTGGGCCACTTGAGGTGATATCAGACAACTTACATGCAAAACATTTGGTACTTTCAAGGGCATCAAGCTTGAATGAAACCCAGAACCATCCTTGCCACAAATGTTTGCCCACAGATGTTTACACAAGCCCAGGTTCCAACTAAATCATAACGTCCATATTCCTAATATAATTTATTGCATGATACTTGGCACATCCAAACTTCAGCTGGCTAAAAGCAGCAAAAACACTGAAATATGATGAGAAACTCTATATTTGTATTATTGTGTTACCCTAATTCTTAGAAACATGAAGCTGTGAATTGTGGCTGGTGCAGCTGGTGGATATGGAAGGACAATGGCAGCTTCCTGGAGTGCTGGCTGTCATTATGTTAGGTTTCAATTGCCTTTCTTTCCTTGCACGTGTTCGAAGTCTACGTAGAGTGGAGCAAGATGAAATCTAAAATTAAATTGCTGCAGTCACAATGGGGAGGCAGAATATGCATTTTCTGGATAAAGTTAGGGCCCAAATCTCCCTAGATTGTCTATAGAGTCAGAGGAGCAACAGGGGTTTCTCAGGGATGAATCCAAAGCACCTTTCTGGGGCTTTTTTGTAATTTGTGTTGTGTTGGAATAAGCAGAGGATGCTTTGTCACCTGTGCAAACCACAGAGGGGAACACCTGGGGTGTCAATCCTGGGGTGCCAATCTGCACTCATGAGGAGAAAGCAAATTGGATCATCTCTGCTTTGCTCAGCTTTGCCCAGGAAAAATGTGGGATATTTGGGATGGCCCATACAGGCACTGAATCCATGTCTCTGGAGTCAGGAATGTTTTCCTTGTGCTTTTCCCTTTACAGGAGTGTAGGTTTTTGGTGTACTGAGACCATGGTAGGTGGTTCCAGGATAATCTGGGGAAGCACTCACCCTTTATCTTCTTCACTCCGAGGGTGGGGATGTTCTGGCACAGATTCCCAGAGGAACTGTGGCTGCCCCTGGATCCCTGGAGTGTCCAAGGCCAGGCTGGATGGGAATTGGAGCTATTTGGGATAGTAGGTGTCCCTAGGTGTTCCTGTGGTTTGGAACTAGATGATGTTTAAGCTCCCTTCCAATCCAAACCATTGTAGGATTTTATGGCCTTTTCCTGTTAGAATGTGTGATAAATGGAGATATTTGTGCCCAGGGAGGCACCAGGGCACGGACAGCCCCTGTGAGTCCATGGATCAGGAGCTCTCAATGTGTCACAGAGCTGTTTGAACAGCCCTGTCCCAGGCTGCCTTTGTCACGCACATTTTGTTGAGTTTCTGGGCGATCACACTTTCCCACTTGACATTTATTAGTGGGTTTCGATTCTTGCTGCTTCATGCCTTTAATTCCTTCCCTGGGTATGTTTCAACTATTTTAATGAGCTGCTGATAACTTTGAAGGGTGCTTGTCTAGCACAAAGCAAAACCATTTGTGCCAGGAGTGGGGGCACCATTAGCAGCTGTGGCCTGAATATCCCTGCTCTCAGTTCAGGGTCTAAGTACTGCAAAAGCACTTTAAAATACACCATTAAGCTTCTCCTTCTTTAAGAAGAATGGAGGGGTTAAAGCCTGAAATTCACCTTAATTTTTTTTTTTTTTTCATTTTTCTTAAGAGCTCTAGTGTAAATTGTTTAAACATTATCACTGTGGATACAGGGTCTGGTGGAAATAGTCCCTGCCCACAGCAGGGATTGGAACTAGGTGATCTTTAAAGTCCCTTCCAACACTAAATTTTCAATGGTTCTGTGATTCCATGAAACCCAACAAATCACTCTTTGTTTACTTTGATTTGTTTTTTTTTGTTTGTTTGTTTCTTAACAAACAATTGAAATATGAAACAATTATCATACATCTTTAATCTGTTTTATTTATTATTTTAGTGATCATAATCTAGACCAGCTAATATGGTGCAGTTCTATCATAATCCAAATGGAGAGTGGTTGTTGTCTTTACAGTGTTGAATTTTGAAGCATAAAAAAATAAGCCAAGTCTTTTGCAAGATGTAGACTAAGAAACAAATTGTGAATCCCCCATTTTCTGCACCATTAATGCTTAAATTACCTGAAGCTTGTCGAAACAAAACTATTTACTGTGGACGAGTTCTATAATTGTTCTGGCTCTCTCTCTGGCTCAGGGATTCTGTAAGGCAAAAAAGGGTTAATTGGGAGTCAATGGAGGTGCTGGGATAACAGCAGATAAAATTGAATGGAATTCTAGAACGTGAGTACAAGATCCTGGTACTCTGCTTCATTTCTGAATATAATTTGGAAGAATTCACTTCCAGGTGAGGGTCTGCTTTGCCTGCCATAAAAAAAAAACCAAACATTCCTTTGCCTAAACGGCAGCATCAAGTGAAGAGTGGAAAAGTAGAAATTGGCTCAGTCTTACTGGTGGACACCTGAGAAATTGTGCAGAAGACAAAATTGCATTACATGACAAATTAAAGATGAAGAATCATGAACAGTCGGTATGTTAGCACAACTGATTTTGTTTATTTTTAAACCACCCCAAAATCCAATCATGCTCTATGTACATAGGCAATACATGGGATAGCACACCAAATGTAGGCAAGAAAGATAAAATATATTCTGGTTTATTTTGCTGGTGATTTTATTTTTTTGTTCTTTTTTCATTGTCCATCTGCTCACGTTGATGAAACGATCCAACCCATACAGGTTCCTGTGCCAATCCTACCTCACCTCCCAATCCCACACTGTCTCTCAGAGAGGAGAATCCATCCCATTACCTCTGGGGGGTTTTGCTGAATGCTGGAATGTGCTGATTTTCTGTCAGTTCCTCTGGGCCTCGTTTCTTATGGAAAACTGTTTAGTGCAGAACAATTATATCAGCACGTGTCTGCTTTAACTATATTCTATAGTTAGTAGGTAAGACCAGCTAATGCTTTGGGTTACTCAGGAAATCGTAAGTAGCACACATACACACAAATTTAAACAGAAAATAATCTTCCATGTCATTTAGAGTGTTAATTTTCTTTCTCGTTTCCAGTGTCATTTATTTTGCTAAGAACTGTTGCAATTCTTTCCACTTGTCTTTATGCTCTTATTTTCTTACAAAACAGTACACTAGGCTTTCTGTATAAAACATATATATAAACATTTATATATATATATATATATAAAAAAACAAAGCAACCACCCCCAAAATGGAATTACAGGTATGTATTTGTCCTTCATTAGAAAATATACCGTGTGCACATCTGTTTGTGGTCCCTGAATGTCACAGCGCTGGCTATTGGAATGGGGTCAGAGAGAAAGGAAACTTTCTTTTCTCCTTATTTTGCTTTAAATCACAAGATAAATTACCCAGAGTAGTCACAGGAATTTTCAGATCTTGTTTACACGTTGGCACCATGTCGCTCTTGCTGCCGTTGTTGTTTGCACTCTCCAATTTGACTTCTAGTTATTACTTCCCAGTATATATCTATATTTTGTGGGTTTTTTTCGCATATATTCTCCCCTCACAAGCAACTGGATGCAGGTTCAGGGAGAATGAAACACTCAAAAATCTGAAAGGTCCTGTGACTCTGGAAATTGTTACCCTGCCTAACTTTTCTGGCCCTCTTTCTCAAAGATGATCAGTCATTTAGGAAATTACAGGTAATTTCACATAACAACTAATCTTTAGTAACCTTTCCTTCCACAAGATGCTTTTGGACACTGATTTGAGACTGGCATTCATTGCTGGCACTAGATGCCAGCCTTGCATTTTTGTATAAATACTTTTTTTTCAGGTGTAAGGCCTCTGTTATTGGTACAGATGGTTCTCTGTCCTCACTTCCTCAGTATTCTTTCAGGAAACCAACTGATCATTGGAACTACTTATCATTACTGAATGATGTGGCAGGAGAATCCCCCACACTAATGCACCTCAAAATTGGGTGGTACCAAGGGAGGGGTTAAACAATTTATTTAGGTCATGACTTCTCAACATAAAGACTCTGTAATTAAAAAACCCCAGATATAAAAAAATGCTATTAGGACTGGGGGCAAAAAAAAAAAAAAAAAAAGTAAAACTATTGAATTAAAAAACCAAAGTACTGCTTGCTGGTTTACAAAGAGTCTATAACACTGATAAAATCTTCGGAAACCAATGTGCTGCTATTTTTTTTTTTGCCTTCTTTTTTTTTTTTTCCTCCCCCCTCTCTCCATGCCCTTCTTTATTTTGGCTTCATTTCAACCCGGGAGTTCATATCATCCCCTTCCAGGTCATACTCTTCTACTTGGCCACTGGTCCACACCTTCATGCGGTCGGTGAGGTCACTGGTTCTGGGCGCCAGGATGAAGTCGTAAATCAGGGCAGCGCTTGCTCCTCCAATGATTGGGCCAACCCAGAAAATCTGGAATACAAAACCAAGTCATTGCATCAGGTTTCTCCTGCATTTGAAGCTCCTCTGAGGATTCTCACCATGAAATTTGCAGCCTATCCACCTGAATGTTTACTTAACCCCATGGCATGAAAGCAGGAATTTGTCACCATGAATTGGTGACAGACCCAGAGGAGAATAACTGTGACTATGTTGTCAAGTTGTGATATTTCAAATCAGTTACTTACTGCTAAAATATCTCTCCTACACCAGATAGAGTTGGCAGGGGAGAATAATTTCTAAAACAACAGGACATTAGTTTCCATTCTCCTATTAAATTCCAGTGATAGGTGAATTTGAAAGTCATACTTAACAAGGACCTAATTAGGGGTTTAATTTGTCTCTAGATGTTGCTTAGCTGGTGATATTGCTGCGATTGAACTGGTCTAAACACTTGAGGAAATTAAAATTTAGAAGAAAAGGTAATAAGAGGATTTTAGTAGACAAGCTGATTTTATTAGAAATAACAGAAGATACCGAAAATTTTGCAGGGCCAAAGCACTACTGAGTCTGAAAACTCTTTTATTCAGCAATATCAGTATTTTAACACAAATTATTACCTCTATCTTCTTCTGTCTCTACTAGGGATAATAAATTTCCTATTACATTCTGAAAATATCAGCTCCTCACTTAGTTACTTCCCTTTAGTGTCCTAATAAAAATGTTCAAGTGGTAGACACTTCCAAAATTTCCACAGTGTCCTCCTTCTATGTTTTACTCTTCAGATTAAAATGGAATCCATATCTAGAATTTTCACAACCCCATTATATTACAACTAAATTTCCACCTGTACCTATGCAACTGACTGCCAAAATCGTCAGCAGGAGAGCTGGAACAAACCCCATTTTATATATTCAAGAACACATGTTCATTTACAACTTTATATCAGGCTTCTTTATTGAGCTTTGGTGAAATAAGTAAATTTTTACAAAGAACCTCATTTTAACCACATTTAAACACAAGGAATAATCTAAAATGTATAGTGTTTCCAGAGCACTTCTACTTGAAAACACATAAACTGACATTCAACTAAGATGCTGAACATTTATTAGCTCTTAAATATTGGATGATCCATTTCAGTTAATAAATGTGCTTAAGAAGCTTTCTAAATTGGGTTTTACCAGATTAAGCAGTGGCACTTTACAAACTTAGTTTAAATAATAAATACACAATACATAAGTGTGTAATAATATACTATTAAAATGTTTGAAATAAATAAATATTAAGGGGACAACAAAAGAAAATCTACTGTATCACTTTGAGCACAGAGACTGAATGAGCCTGAGGAATTTTTGTTTGCCTGAGGCTGGTCAGGATTAAAAGGAGAATATTCTTTGTTACATGAAAAGGAAATGCCAACTCTCTGACTTGGTCCTGATGATACGTGTGGAAATGTTTCTGATCTTGTAGGCTGTGTGTTTTCAGAGCCTCTTGTGAGTTAAATAAATTTACTCAACTTACCCAGTGATTCTCAAAGTTGTTGGCGATGAGCGCTGAGCCGAAAGATCTGGCTGGGTTAATGCCACAGCCGGTGTAATCAATCTGGGAGGTGGAAAGAGAACCAGAGGTGAGGCTTGCCCATCATCTCCCTGCCTTCACTGGCCCACCCCGAGGTGGGACGGGGCAGATAACACCTCTGAGGGCTAAAACTTACAGCCAGAAGATGTCCCAAGGCAACGGAGAGACCAATGGCCAGAGGCGCCGACCCCGAGACGTCATTCCTTCTCCGGTCTGTGGTAGCCAGGACACACAGTACCAGCTGGAAGGTAGCAATGATCTCAATTCCCAGCCCTTGGCCTGCATTGATTCCCTCTGAAAGCTGCATGGAGGCAAGAAGGAAAATGTTATTTCATATTCCTGCATGACTTCAATGTATCTAATTCCTCAGTATGAAAAGGCAGACCTGCACATCCATTTCCTTCCTGGGGTTCCTTCCGCTTAACAGGGGGAAAAATAGGAAGAAGAAGAAAAAATTGAAGAATAGTTTGTTTTGAAACACTCCCTGCTGTACTCAAGCCTAGGCATAAGAAGCTTTTTTTTGACCCAACAGGATTGAGTGTTTGCTGCTTCCAGCTGAAATGAACACTCAGCCACTGGACACAGTGAGTGTAACTGATCCACATGTGACAAACAAATCAGCCAGAGTCACCTTCAGCAGAGTTTACTCTTCCAGAAGTGGACTGTGGTATCTTAGGACAGTCAATCATTGCTTCAGGGATTTCTATATTAATATTAAGATATTAATATTCCACCTATGCTGTGAATTAATTTCCTGAAAATATGCCTCTAATGCCATAGGAGATACCCTGAGATTTCCATGGAGTTCGTGTGGGACTGGTGGATGTGACAGAAGACCAAAAGTACATAAAACATCTCTAGATATTAACATTTAGTCAATGTATCTCTAATTTGTACAGGTTGTGTGGTCAATGGAACTGAGATCCATTCACCTGATGAAATGAAGGGGATCGCTTAAATGAAGGGGATCCTTTAAAAGCTCTGTCTTTATTTTTTTTTTTTTTTTTAGATCTCATTTGATTGCAAAGAGCTTAGACACTTAACTCAGAGGTGAACTACTTTTTGTTGTCTAGACTCAAACTGAATCTTTTAATTTAATTTCTTTGGGATACATTTAAAAAATCCCCAATTTAGGAATCCCAAGGGGCTGATGGAAGTGCTTCAATTTCCTACTGAAGCAGGTTATCTAGAAAAACTCAGACTGTCACAGATAAATATTCCGATGATATTATTAGTCATGAAATCAGCAGAGCTTCTTGCAAATGCCGTAGAACATATTGAAACCATGGTGATTCACATCAATGGGCATTTCAGGGCTGAAATGCTGTCATATTGCAGGAGTACTGCTAAAATCTTGTACCTAACAAGAAACCATGGAGGGAAACCATTTGATGTTATAACAAGTTTTGAGTTCTGCTTTTGATTGCTGCATTCAGTGGTGTCTTCATTAAGTCAAGGCAAGTCTGTTACTGAGCTGAATTACTTGATGTTAAGCAGAAATAACTCTTGCATGGATGGGATGGAACAGGAGCTTGGCCACAGGCCAGAGAACTGAGAATGTGACTCAGAGTAGGAAGCAAACTGCAAAACTTGTATTAATTTGAGTTATCAGTAGGTTATCACATCTGTCAGAGCCCCTGCATTAAAAATTGCTGGGTCATACATGGCAGAAAACATAATTACATGTTATTGTGACCTGTCCAGAACAATGAAACCAGGGGAAGTCCTGCTATTAATCTGATTTTTGTGGTTTATGCCCTAATTTCCCCAAAACTAATATTTGAAAAACCTTAACGATGGTTAACTGAACTATTTCACTTTCCACAGATGTTGCTCACATTTGTTTCTTCTCTGTAACAAAGCTTAATATCAAATTCCTAAGCAATGAAAAAAATCATTCCTCAGCATAAATCTGATTTTTAAATCCTGCTAATCTGAAACACTAATAATGTATTTTTACAGCTTGTTCTTTAACATGCAGGAGTCATATCATCTGAGTTGGAAGTAGTTTATCAACAAACAGAAGGGAATTCTGGTTGAAAGGATGAGTATTTTGGTTCCTTCGGCATCCACAGAGTAGAAACTCAAATCCATTAATTAAACCTTCATCATTATTAGGACTTACATGTGGGAAGTGTGACTCTGATATGAATGCATCCATATGAGATGCACTAAAAATTTCAGGATCCAAAAATTCATGCTTGATATCTCTGAATTAATATTCTATCACTTTTTTAAGTTTTAAAAATGAACACTTTTTTTTTTTTTTCACATAGAGACAGTGGGATTTTTGACTCTCAACAAATTAGGCTTCCAGTGCTTTTCCTTGTATCAAAACCAATTTAAAAATCTGGATTATATATCCTCTGGAAAATCTTATCTCACATTTGGAAGGCCAAATGGCCAAACTTAAAAGCCAGCTGTCTTAGCAAATAAGTGACTGATGTGCACGTGCCCAAGAGAAGATAAGAAATCAAATTCTTTGCTATCAAGATGCAACCCCAGAACCCAGAGCTGAGCTCTGTTAGCATTTGACAAAGCCTTGACATTTTAAAAGATTAAACATTGGGCTTCCCCTTTACTTGAAAGGCTTCTATAAAAGACAACAGGAGCAAAATTATTCTTTAAAAACCTTATAATAATCCTTATCTTTGAGAGGTGGAAATCATATTCTTCCTTTCCCTCCAGGAAAAACACATCCTATAGCTGACGTGACTTGAGGTCATTCTCCCTGCTAATCAACACTTATTGATGGGCTGTGTGGAATCAAAGAAAACCTGGAAATATCATAGGAAACCTTTTGCTTTCCTCCAGCCTGGTAATTTTACGCAGCCTGCCAGGAACGTTAAGATTCCAGTGTGAGAGCAAGGACGCTGGGCCGTGTTCCAAAATGGGACAAACCCAGGCAAACCCTGGATGTTCTGCTCTGCTGGAGCCTGTGGATCTGCAGGGTGTAAGTGTAGGATAACAGAGTATTTGTTTGCCTCCTTATCTGAGCTAAATTATCACTGCAGCAGCAGCCTGGGCCATCCTTGGTACACATGGAGCAGCACCAGTGCTCACCATCCCAAGCACACCCCAGAAAAGCTTTAGGAACAGAATAGGAATGTACATTCCCCTGTGTCAAGTTAAAATACGTGTGCCTATTTATATTTGTATCATCCTTACCCACAGAGGATTTGCAAGTATCATCCAGATAACGTTTTACACCTTTTGAATCTGCTGGTTTAAGGTCTTGACAGAACCAGGGAGACAGAACCAAAATGAGTTTGCCATCCTTTGCTTGTATTTTCTGTATGCTATTCAGGTTTTTAAGGAGAACTTGAACTGTTGTAGAATATTTTATAGAATGCCAGACTCCAGAAGCTTCAGGTTGTCTAAAGCTTAATCTGAATTTAGTAGGAAAAAGTCCCACATATTAGAGACATGATTAAAAATTAACAGCTGCCATTCTGCTACTGAGAATATCCAGAATACAAGCTGACCAATATCTCTGGTTCCTAAATGGACAAAATAATGGTTTGAAACAAGACACGGCCACTTGTAGGGCAGTGTTGGGGTGAAGACCCTTTCCAGTGACCTGTGCCCACACTGCAATTCCTTTTCCCCTGCACTGGGACCTCTTACCAGTGGTCACAGGGTATGTGAGCTGAAACTGCATCTGCATCTGTATCTGTATCTGCTGGGAAATCTTTGACATCTCCTCTTTGTAGTCCAGTAATCCTCATTAAGGGAACACAAAAAAAGTCAGAGGGCAGCGAACAGCCCAGCAACTCCCTGAGCATTTCAGGCTTCAGACCTGGGAGACCTGAGGAATGGATTCAGTGCTTTAAGGAACCAAACATGCTCTAAGGGGTTAAATGAAACACACAAACCCGTATTCATCTCCAAGGGAGTCTACACAGACTTCTTTCCCTTTTTTGTTCACATGAATAATTCGACCAAACTTCATTTCTCAGTCAGTGTTTCGACAGAAGCAGCACCAGAAACACACATCAGAAACGGGCTGAATCATTGGGCTGAAGATGTGAGAGCTATCTGTGGACACATTTATCTGATCAGCTGAACCAATCCTGGCTGCTTTAGCTTGCACTAAATAATTCCCCTCGACCGTCACAGCTCCCAGACAAGAAGCAGGACATGCAGACACCCCAAGGGAGCTGCATAATCTGAGCTGAATTCCACCTCTTCCAGCCCTAGCAATCCCATGATTAATATTTTTTCCCCCCAGTTCACTGTGAATCTGAGCAAGGTCATGGAATAAAAATCAGCAAATGTACAGAAATAAAATCTTATCCAGAAAACTCCTGAGATGCAACTGATTGGAAACTAAGGAATCCCTGAAATAACAGTGACTCAGGAGGAGTGTTAAACCCAAAAAGCATTATCTGGTCATGAGCATGAGAGCAATTAGTTGAGAGGAACACCTGCTTCACATCTTAGGAAATGGGCAGTGGCCACTTCCAGCTCTCCATATCAGACAGGAGATGGGAACTACAGAATTCATTTCCCACAAAAGCCCTTAACTGCCGTGTTTAGCTGACTGACTCCCACAGCAATAATTTGGGCAAATTAATGGTATGTTTTCTTTCCTTTGGATTTTTTTTTTTTTTAAATTATTTTTTTGTTGTTGTTTTCAGGACAGGATATTTATGAGTTGTCCGCCTTTGGAAGAGAAATGGGGACAGGAAATTAAACTGGCCCAAGGTAAACCCCACTGTGTATTTCTTCAGTGGCTTCATATTTTTCTCATGACGAGGGAAAGTGTACCAAGCTCAAACCTGTTTCCCATTCTATGGATAAGACACTTTGTTATGCAAGGTGGTTCCATCACGTGCTGCTGCTGAGCTCCATCTCATCCAAAAAACCCTGCACTGGAGCTTCCAGAGCCCAGTTTCCTTTCATATAACAGGCATTAGTTTCTCATTGTTCCAGAAAACAAAAACAAAAAACAAAAAAAAAAACCACCTAAAATAAATAAATAAATAAATAAACAAAAAAAACCCAAAAAACAAACAAACAAACAAAACAACAACAACAAAAAAAGAGGCCTCTGGAATTGCAAAAGTCTATTTTTCAGCAGCTTTCCCCATTCTTATGAAACACCGGAGCAAGCCCTGCCTGCTGGTGTAGGTTTTGAGGAAGAAAATTTAAGCCACAGCATTTTTAATGGCTGGAATTTCTCTTCCTTGCCTATCTTCGCCATCCAACCTAAATTATTACCTTTTCTCTACCATGGCAGATATTTTTCTTGAAATTAGCATTTTGTTCAAGTAAATTCTTGCTGTCTTACAGCATTTTCTTCTTATAGCTTAGAATTTCTCTTCTTTGACTTTCCTTTTTTACTAAATAAGGAAAATTCCTCACAATAGTTTAGACGGTTCATTTTCTCTTTGTCATCCCCTCTTTTGAAATATTAATCATCCTTTTTTATACCAACTACCTGCCATTTAAGTGTTTGTCTGGCAAGGTTCTTTAATGGGATGTTCTACAAATGTAATCTCAGAAATTTGTCTCCCTACTTCCCTCCAAGCCACATCCCATTGTCTTGCCTGTCATTTTGTTTGACTTTTCTCACTCTTTCAGCTCCAACTCTGTCATGAAAAGAACGTGATGGTTTCCATATTGATAACATACCTTTATTCTCCTGGAAGTCCATCCCACATCTCCACAGCTCTAAACCATCCCTTGATGAGTGATAGCCAAAATTGATCCAGAGACTTCATCCCTGGCTGTTTAGCTGCAGTGATTCACTTCTAGCCTTGATATTTAACAATATCACTGAAATGGATGTTTCTATACCCATTAATTGAGTGTTGGGGATTCAGGGAGTACAAAACTCTCATTCCTTTAGTAAGGAGAGACAGGCAAAGATCTAAAGATTTCACTAAAATGATATGACAGGAGCACTCAGAAGCTGCTCGTGAATTAGTTTTGGATCGTGTCCTACATCAACAATGGAAGCATTCAGCAGAACCTGGGGACAAAACACATTGTCCTCTGCTAGATTATCTTTCCTATAAATACAGCCTTAAGAGCTCTAAAGGGCACTCATTCAATTCCCAGAGCAGAAATCATATTTTCTGTTCTTTAGGCAGCAGACACCCTCCAGGAACAAGGCTGAGCTCCCTCCTCCCACCCTCTCTGCAGGCTGAGAGAAATTATCCAGGGCTTTGTGTCCTAGTGCCATGGACAGAAAGAGGGGAGAATGATTATTATATTAAACCAGAGCACATAAAATTTGTATGCCAGACCAAGACAGGCAGTAAAATTCAGTTCCTCTATAGGACTTGCATTTAGCACAGCTGGTCAGAGACAGACAATTTTTTTATTTCCAATTTTATTTTGTGTTGTGCCTCTGGGAAAGTTGCTTGGGAGAAACTTTTTTTTTTTTTTGTTAAGTGTTGCTGCTGAGAAATAAACAACTTCTACTCAGAGGATGAGGAATTGTGAGGTTTTGTATTTTTTTTTTTTTTACCCAGCCAAACTCAGGCAAATAGTTAATTTTCTGTAATACTGAAGCACTTCTTTATACCACAGAACTGTTTATTATCTGCTCTATTACCAGCCCAGAAGGAGATAGTATTTCAGTGGGGAATTTTGGGCATACCTGAATTTTGAGACAAATAGGATCATCCTTTCTATGTTGTTACTGGAATAACACCTGGATTTGCACAAACCTCACAGTATGGTTGTTGGCAATTTCACCAAATTAATATTAATTTTATATTTCTAAACAAACTCCAGCAAATCTGTGAAGTTCTCAAAATTTACGAGGCAATCTTGTCCACAGCACTGAAAATTGGCATTACCATGGGGTAAAAAACCAGCTGTGAGCCTGTGCAAAGCATTTCAAGAATTTGGGCAACAGTTCCAGCTCCTTCATTTCTCCATATTCACCAAGCAAGAAGTTCTAACAAAGAAAGGAGAGGGGGGCCAAACCTGAACCTTACCCTTTCCAAACATCATCAGTGCCCTCAGGAGGAGTGATGTGTGTGTGTGTGTAAGGAAACATGCCACATCCCTGCTCTGAAAGCATTCATCAACTCCACTTGGCACAGAATTAGCACTGAGAGCCCGCAAAAGTTCAGGTTTTGTGACACCTCCCAGTGGTTCCTAGAGAGGGGATGCACAGGGAAGCACACAGAGGATTTCTTTACTCCTTTCTAGTCTATGAGTTGTGCCTTGCAGAGCTCTCAGGCCACATTTTTGCCCTCCTGCTGTTTATAGTTTCCTCCAGGATGCCTGTCAGGCTCTGTATATTTGATTTAACAGGTTGCTGTTGTGCCTCAGCCTCAGATCTCCTTGGCTCTAGTGAAGCTGCAGCAAACACCAGTGCTGGCTCTGCATGCCAGGAAGATCTGCACTTCCCCATCAATCACACATTAATAAATACTCAGGGCTCAAAATGTTCTCAGCCAGGCCAAAAAAACCTCCAGGAGACAATTGTGGTACCCCTCTGTTATTGAATTCTCTCGATTAAGCTGGAGAATGGACAAATAAGCAAAAATGTACTACTGCCCTAAAAAAACCAGGCAATTTCCTCTGGAGACAAACAGGAAATTTTTCAAGGGCTATCTTTTCTTCCTTTACTACTTGTGATGTGGTTTGGTATCCTTGCTTTAAAAATGCTTCACTTAAAAATATCTATATAGCCCAGATAGTGATATCTTTTAGGATTCTCTGATTAAAGAAATGTTATTCTCAGCTTCCTGAAAGTTTACATTATCTGCTAAAACCCACAAGCCCTGCTGCAAAAACCTAGAATTTTTTCTTATCATTTCATTATCACCGATTTTACCAGAATTAATCCATAATATTTGTTCTTTTGCTGTAGACATTTGAATTTGTTTTCAGGTTGTGGTCCTTGCCATGTCAGATCTTGGTTCAGAACCCACACCTACTAACAGATTTTTTAAAAAACTTTCCAAGTAATTTAAATTTGGGTTTATCTCATCTGAAAATCTTTCTGTCCATCTGTCTCTGGTGTATGAGTGTGTTTGGGGGTGTGCAAACACATAACACACAGAACACCCAAATATATTTGGTATAATCAGAGAACTCTATGGAAAGGAAACCAATTTTAACTGTGTATTGACCACCCAGGAAGGGTGGTGGCAAAAGGAATTTTACTTAAATCCTACTTAGTTTGACAGTTGATCTAAGATAGAAAAAAAAACCAACATTCTCTGAAATGAAATCATTCCCACCATGTCTCCACTTTTATTATAATATGAACTAATCTACCAAATTAATAATGTGTTTAGATCTATGGCAACTCCTTTATTTAAACATCCCTATGCACTCCTTTCAGGAATTTCTACCATTTCTAAGCAGAAATAAATGAAGAGGCCTGCAGAACATTTTCCAAATGGTCATCCTTGGATCCACTGGCACAAACCCACTCTGATCTCCTCTGTTCTAGCACAAAAGGGCAGGGCTGCAGGAGGATGAGCACCGAGGACCTCTCCTTGTCCCAGGAATGGCTGTGCTGCTGCTTCCCTCCCTGCTCCCTGCCAAAATCCTGGGACAGGGCTCTGTTATTAGAGAGGCGCTAAGCAAATCTTCACAGAAATGGAAATCAGATAATGAGCTCCGAGATCTGAGATAAGGATTAGAGCCATAACCCCAAATTCTCTAGGGGATGGGTGATAACCATCAGGTTTATGTCTCAGCCCAGATATTTATTTCTGCTGTCACTGTGTGAACTCATTAAAAAGAGGCCAAGACTGATGCCAGTTTTGAGCAGGTGCCTTTCCTGTGTCCCACCTGCCCTGCCTGGGGCCTCTCAGTACAATGCTGGCAAGCCTTAAAAGCCCTGTGCTGCAAAAACTGACCGTGAACAATGAGCTATTGTTGTGACAGTCTTTGTTAAGAAATAAAAATCCCAGATCAATGTCATGTACCGGAACCATTCTGCTCATTTAAAAAATGCAGCAGCTTCTGGTCCCTTGTGGATGTTGGAGTCCTCAGGCATGCAGATGTCAAGGTTGGCAGGAGAAGCCTAAACTGGATGAAAAACAGGCAGAGAAAGGGAGAATGAAGCTCCTCACTGTCCTAGACTTGAGAAAGGCAGAATATATAATGTGCATTGAAAGAAAAAAAGGCATCCAAGGATTTTTCAATAAGCACTAAAGGTCAGGAACTCAGCTGCGTGTCTCCTTCATCCAGCAGCACCTCTGGAGCTGCAATTTTCCACAGTGACTCAGAGGAAAAGCAGCATCACTTATTCAATTGTCCCCTCACACTGTCAAGCTCTCAGTTTATTTTGGATGTTCTTCCAACTGGAGCCGGCTTTGTTTAATTGGAGGTTGGAGAACGGGCTCGAAGGGTGCGGGCACGAGGAGACAGGGAAAGCACAAGGCAAACACTGAGTCATCCAGGGCAACCAGGCAAGTCCTGCTCCCCATGCTGAGAAAGCCTCTGGTGTGCACCAAATGTGGGGAGTGTGGTGATTCCCATGGGCAACCCCCTCTGAGACAAGTTTCTAAAGGATGGGAAACATCCAGTGGGGAGTATCAGGATGAACACTTCAGTGCTGACCCACAAACACCATTAAAAGGTGTGGCAGGTCTCAGCTACACAAAAGGGAATTCCCATTGCTGATGGTGCAACATTATGTTTGCACTGGAAATGCAAATTGGGAATTTGTTGGGAGAAAACTCGCCAGCATGGATACCCTAGAGCTAAGATCATCTGCAGATGATGAGGACCCACAGATCACATCCTGTGCTCCGCTCTCCTGGACACAAGAGATTGTTCATCTTCCCCAAGCAGCAGAATAAGGCTGGAGCTGGGGATATATAGACAGTAAAGGAAAAAAACCTAAAAATCTCCGGCACTGAGGTTCCATGTTGCTCTGTTGCTGCTGGATCACAATCCAGCCAAGTGGGACGAGGACTCATTCCCATCACTGGAAGTGTCCAAGCCCAGGCTGGACAAGGCTTGGAGCAGCCTGGAGTAGTGGAAGGTGTCCCTGCCATGGCAGAGGGTTGGATCTCTGAGGTCTCTTCCAAGTCCAACTATTCCATGGTTCTGTGGTGCTGTGGTGTGCCTCTGGTGAGGTTGGAAGGTGGAACCAGCAGACACTGGCCTGGTGTGAGAGTTAAAGACAGTCAAGGGCTCCTTTATCCCTGGCCTAGAGAAACCCTGAGCTGGACATGGGGTGTTCATCCCCAAAGGACATTGCACCAATTCTGCCATGGCTGATCCTGATTTGGGGAGCCCCACGGAGCAGCAGAGACACAGCCAGTCACAGCAGAAATTCAAAGCAATTCAAAGAAATTCACACAAAAATTCAAACAAGCAACTCCATACTCCAGGAACAGTATCCATATGAATATTCACCTGCCTTAAACCAACCTCTGAATCCACTGACCACAGATCTCCTCTGGCCTTTCCAGAGAGCTCCTTAGTTACACAAACAACATTTATCAGTCCACTGGGTGTTTTCTAAACCCAAGCCCTCCTATTTGTTATTCTTGGTTATTTTTCTTTTCCCTTTATCTACCCAAGCAATGTTACCTTCAGGTTTGTTTTTCTTGCCTACAATTTTTGATCCACTTATAACTTTTAAAATAATATCTTTCATCATAAAGGCAGAATTTTCAAATTACAGCCCCCCAGAGTTAGGGGACACATTTCCTAACACTCTCATCACTATGCCAAAATATAGAAAACTATGAAATTGTGAAATTTGTGAAGCACTGTCTGCATTTGTCACAAAATTCGAATTATTTATATCCGCCTATATATTTAGCTCAGATTATATATCTATCTATCTATAGATACATAGATTGACAGATTGATATAAAAATATAAAATAATCTCAGCTAAAGAAATTTTCTGAGCATGTTTATAAGAGTTGGATAAAAGCTCTTTAGATAAACATTGTTTAACAGCAATGTTGAGTTACTTTACAGCACAGAAGTCTCCTCTCACCCCTCTTTCCTGCCTGAGCTCTTTGCTGGTCCTTAACTGCCTGTGCTGAGTAGTTTGTTCCATTATCCAAACTCCAGATCTGTCCTCACCAGACAATAGCCAGCTCTGCTGGCAGATGAGTGCATTTTGGAGCTGGTATTCTCTATTCTTACAGCTTTACCTAATGGAAATTTGTAATGTGCAGTAATCCAACTTCCAAAAAAAAGATACAAGATGATGTAAGGAAAAATATTTAATTTTTTAGAAGAGCAAACACACTGCATACTCCTCTTCCAGCTTCTCCAATTCCCAAAGTTTTTACTTTGGAACCCTCGACACTACTAAAATATATTGGAAGTTAAGTGTCTTAAAAGGATTCAGTAATCTAAATACATCTCTGAGTGTTGTCCAAAATGTCTTACTCAGGACCAGCCAAAGTAACTAAAAATATATCTGTTGTCTTAAGCAAAGTTTGGATCAAAATCCCAACGTGTGTGTGGTTTGCTTGCCTTGCTGTAAACCAGACCTTGATGCTGAACATGTTAAAGGAACATCCTGCATTTTCCTCCTCCCTTCTCTCTCCTCAGCCTTGCACTGTCCTTGGCTGGGTTTTGTGCTTCATTTCATTGTGTTTCCTTCTTTCCCTCTGTGCAATGAGAAACACATGGATTTATCCCACTAAATTTTGGATACTTTGCAGAAGCTTCCAAGCCTGGAGCCTCAGCAAAGAGGAGCTGGGTGTCTCTGGAAGCAACTCAACACACCTAGAGGTTGGAGTGCCTCTCCTTGTCTCTCATTCTCTGTGGGTTAGAGAGGAGCCAGTGGAAATGGGTGGAAATGGGTTCTCAGTGCAGGACCTGCAGCCAGGCAGGAGAAATCGGAGTTCAGGCATGCAACCCCACCCAGTATCCACTGGGAACTCTGGATGGCCACTCGCTCCATTACTGTCCCCAGCCCATTTTTCCTGTAAAAAACACCTTTCCAAAAGCACAGCGGGGTCAGAACACAAAGCCACACACATCCAGACCCCCTTCCCAACCTTGTCAAACAAGCAGCACTCTCTTTCTGTTCCTTTTCTGAGCAGAGAATCCACACCTTGCTATCCCCAAGAGGGGCCAGCAGACAGAGCAGCTGGCAGGGATGCCAGCTCTGAGCCTCCCCTCCTTGTCCTCAGGTTAAAAACCATAATAAAAGCAGCTCTGTGGTTTCTCCTTGTCAGCTCTTTGCTGAAGGAGCACCTCAATGCTGTGGTTTCAGGATGAGATGATCACAGCCCCTCTGCTGCTGCTCCCCCATGCCTTGGGTCAGACCCAGTTCCCTCTCATCCCTCCCCTCCCCAGGCACTCCAGGCTTGTCACTGGGAAATGAATGGATTTGCTTTCCTTTCCTCTCTAGCTCTTTCTCTCAAGGGAGAAGAACAGCTGCTGCCCTCACTATCCCCAGGGGAGTCTCCCCACTGCTCCTCCAGCCAGAACATTTACAACTGGATGTGAAAGACAAAATTCTGAATATTTTCCAATGACAAACAGCGAGACCAGAGCTTTTAGAAACCATATTCTCTGTTATTCCATTGCACAGAAATTGCTGATCGATTTGTGACATTTCTATGATGGAGACTTAACCCTGCCTGGGTTTTGCCTTTGTAGCTTGAGGAGTTACTGACTGAGGGGCAAGAAGAGCTTCACCCCCTTCACAAATGGCCAGGTTTAGAGCTTTGGTTAGAGGAAGGAGCCAGTCATCAGAATTTTATGGAAGCAAAAGGGAAAAACCAAGCTTAAGTGCTACCAAAACCAGACCTCCTGTGTTTAATGGCAGTTGGACCTCTCGAGGAAACCACTTGGGCGGACACCCTGTCCCATGTGGTTGAGCTGCTCCCTCTGTCAGTGGTTTCAGAGGAAAGGATCACGTATCACACTGGCAGCCAGAGCCTTCTGGAGTCAATAAAATTATTTGCTCTTCTTCCCCAAAATGTTTTGAGTTAAGCCATCAGAATTTCCAAAGGGCTGGCAGGATGGAATAGCTGCAGGCACCAGGAGAGAGGGAGGTGAGCAGCTAACTCAGAGTAACACAAGGGTGGATGATACTGAGCTCCCCAGGAATCACCTTAATATCAGATTTTATTCTGTTTTGAGAACTCATGTTCTGAATTAGTTGCAAGTTCAAATTACAGTATGCAAAACCATATTGCTATTTTGCCTAAGTTATTTCAGAAGAGATGTTGCATTTTCAGCTTTATGTCCCAAACACCCTTGTGACTTCGAATGGGCAGAAATTTTCAAATTAGCTCAATTTACAAACTGCAGTTAGGGATATTCTGCAAGAAAGGGGCCAAGGAAAATATGTGAAATACTTGTTCTTAAGAGATCAGGTCAAATAAGTGACCAGAAGGAATTTCCATTTATAGAACTGTGTGTCCTGCAGTGGCTGTAGTACTGCCTCTGACAGTGGGAGGATTTCAAGTTTAAAAGTGTATTTATCCTTTTTTTCCTCCTATTATGCTGCAACAACAACAGCAAAATGACATTTTGAAGAGGAGGAGTTGTGGCCAGGCAGTTTTTAGGCAGCATGATGTGAGCATCTGGCTGGGAGAGAGCTGGAACCTGCACCCCAGCTACCTGCAGCTGCCTCACATTTTCCTCCAATTTACACATGAGAATCCAGGATTTGTCCAATTTTTGCCCAGAAATGCACAGAAAGGGCAGTTAGGATTCTGTCAGGCAGGATCTGAGCACTCTGCCTAATGCAACAGGTTCTGCTCCCACCTTGGAGATGGGATTTCTCTTGCTGTACATGGGTTTTCATTGCAGCCATCACCAGGATACACAAACCATTAATTAAATACTGAAAATGAACCACACTCACAGAAGCCAGAACAGCACAGGTATATGCACATTAATCAGCATGTCACCTTAGAGACCCTCAGAACCATGAAAGATCATAAAACTGCCAGTGAGTTCAGTGTTAAATTGGCATCAAAAGCCACCTTTCAGCAACTTGCATCTACAAAACTGAGCATAAGCAGAACTGATAACAACCAAAATGTCCTAAGGCTCCAAAATGAGAGTGGGGAGGAAGGACCATCCCTGTGACATCCTGGTTATCAGTCAGGACTCAATTCTCTGCTACAATAAACAGTTGGGCTGCACCAACAGAACCCCCACATCTTTAGTAGATTGCAGGTGCTATATTTCTACTGAATTTTAAAAAAAATTAAAAAAAAATTTTAAAAGGAGGAATTAAAAGTTTGTACTTACAGCATTAAGCCCCAGGGAGTTTCCTGAGTCAGAGGAGGTGAGAGAGGAGGTGACTCCTGAGAGGATGGCTGTGGCCACCACTGCCCCCAGGCACTGGGCAAGGATGTACATGAGCGCCTTGAAGATGCTGATCTGGCAGCTGAGCAGCAGCCCCAGGGTGACAGCAGGGTTCAGGTGAGCCCCACTGATGTGGCCCACGCTCTGTGCCATGGTAGCAATGGATAACCCAAAAGCCAGAGACACCTTCACGTTGTCCTGAGACCTCGTCGATGTTTTGTTGCCCACCACGGGGAAGTTGAAGCCCAGAGCCGAGCCAATGCTGATAAAAATAAAAAGGCTCATGGCCAGGAACTCGGCCACCACTGCCCTCCAGAAGATTTTCTTTCTGAATTCACTAGCCATCTTTCCTCTTGCTCTCTCTCTCTCTCTCCCTTCCTCACTTTCCCTTCTCCCTCTCTCCCTTCCTTTGCCTGATAATTTTCCTTTGAGGTCTGAAGAGAAATCTGGAGGAAAAATACAGTCCTTGGATTATTTATAGGGCTTTGGGTGGTCTGTAGGAGGGAAGGGGTGTTGCACAAAAGGAGGAAAGAACATCTACATAGATGCTGACTGCTAGATTGATGTAAGACACTGTTTGCCTGCCAAAGTTTTTTCTTCCTTTCCTTTTTTTTTTTTTTTTCCTTTTCCCCTCCCTTAACAGCGTTCGATCTCCGCCGCCGTTTTTAAGAGGCTTTTTTAAATTCTTGGAAAAATCTTTAGGAGAGCCTCAGGAATTTCAGCCTCACTTCTTTAACTCCTGTGCCATCTTTCAGCGCGTGGATTGGAATGAAAGCTTTGCTGGGATTTCTGTCTGGAGCTGAAACAGAAAGCAAAGTTATCAGCGCAGGCTGGTAAGTTATTCACGCTCAGCTTCAGCAGCAGCAGATAACAGCTGAAAGTAGTAAATAAGACTGACAGCTAAATCCACACTCCAGAGGCTTCAGTAGCTCTGTTTTGTTGGGAAAAAAAGCAGAAATGTCCCTTCTGCTGGCTCTGTGGACTCGGAACTGTTTTGGATGCCAAGTCTGGCGGCTGTACGGACACACTTGGATTTACACAGCTCACACGAGCTGGTGATTGCTGGTGAGGGATCAGTTCTAATCTCTGTGTAAATCTGCCATAACACTGTGGTAAGCTGGAAGATTTAAGTGCATGTCATTTGGATGCCAAGGATGATTTTCTTTTTAATTTCTTTTTTTTTAAATTTATGTCATTTCTTCACTTTTCGTCTTCCAAGTACGGAGGCACCTCGGGGTTTCCCCAGCCTTCCCCTTCTGCCTGGCAGGAAAAAAAAGCCAGTTTGGGGGTTTCTAGCCCATGTGCTGCAGTGAGAGCCCATCTCTCACCACCTGCTGAAGCTCAGCTCAGCTGTCCCGGCTGTCACCAGGGAGACTCTGGGCCACAGGACTGGCCAGACAGAGGGAGAGCAAGGGAGAAGGGAAATTACATGCTTGGTTTTGCAGACAAAATGAACCTCCTGGCAGTGCCAGAGCCTCTCAAAAGGTCTCAGTGCCTGGTTTTACCTCGGCAGGGCTCGGCCACACGGCTCAGATTAACCCCTGAGCTCTCAGATCCCTCCCTGCTGCTCCAGCAGCTGTGGGAGTCTCCAGCTGTGAATCCCAGGGTTTGTTCTGACTTCAAACCAGGGAAAATCTGTTCCAGAGGCAGGGGAGAATTCCCCAGGCGCAACTCTTGAGGGATGGATGTTCAAAAACTGCCGACTTCTCTGCCCACTCTTTTTTCTCTTCTTTCTTTAAGCACTGGTACCATCTTCTGAATTGTACTTAAATTAATTCAAGCCTTTTTTGTTTGGACAATATGCCAGTTAGTAGGAAAAAAATCGAATACACACCTGGATAGTATTAGACAGCCAATAAAGGGGTTTTTTTTAATAGATTTGGTTTTTAAAAGATGATTCAGTGACAAAACTGAAAACACTTTAAATAAAAACCCAGATGTCTGAAGCTTGACATAACCAAGTTCTTATTCTTTCTAGGCATCAGATGTTCTTGATTTTTTACATAGCCAATTTTATTTCATTTTTGTTTTATGCTACACTTATACAACAGGACTGTAACAGTGAAAAAGGAAAAAGTAAAGAAACGGGAACAAATTAATTACTGGGTTTACCCTCCTAATTATAATGGGACTTCAATGAGGAACCATGTGACAAACAAATCAAAAATCTAATTCTGCCAAATAGTGGAAAATAGTGGAATTTTAATATAAGATAGAGTTGATTCTAGTTGCATCCTGTCCAGGGGGACTTTTTATTTTCTTCAAATACTATCTGACACAAAGTTCTTCAGTGGTCAGCCTCCCTGGTCCTTCCAAGAGGATGCCCCAGGCAGGGTATGGATCACGCACTCAGGGAACTGAGGCAGCAGAGCTCTGTCAAAAGTTTCCAAGAGTTTCCAGTTTCCAAGAGTTTCCATGTGTCCCAAACTGGCCTGTGTGGGATGGAGCTGCCCAGAGAATCACCCATGTCCTCAGGAAACTCCCTCTTTACTCACCTCTTCCTACAATTAGGAACTGGATGACCAAGCCACCCCTGTATCAGTGCTGATAAGGTGAGGAAGAACTCCTCCAAGGAAAACTTTCAGAAGGTGGGAAAATAGACTGGGCAAGTATTGCAAAATGTTCTCCTGATTTCTGCAGTCTCCTCTCATGTCCCTGACTGGACACCAGGAAAGCCAGACCTTTATGTGAACAACACAAATATTAAATTTACCTCAAGAGTAGCAGGCTGAGCACCACCTTGGTGTTGAACCCATTGGTCACCTCACTTTTGCGTGTTCATCCTGGGACTCTCAATTTGTCTTTTCATAAAAGTTACCAACCTCTCTTTTTTTTTATTTTGGAACTTGGTGCCACAGTAACTCAACAAAATGGTCATTCAGACAGAAAAGAAAAAAAAAATCTGAATTAAATTAAAGAAAACAACAGGGAATACACACAAATAAAAGAGACTTTTCCTGTGCATAGAAAATCTGCCAAGTGAGGAAACAGAAGGGGAGGGCAACAAAAGAATAAAAATAGAGGGAATTGTGGACAAGTTAAATTGTACAATGGTATGAGTGTAATAAGGAAAAAGGGAAGAGAAAATGTGTATAGAGAAAGCACACATCAGTTGGACTTGTTCAGAAATGTCCACCACAACACAAATCTACGTGGTGCCCAACTCACTATGTCACTTCTCCAAAAACCAAGCTCCATCCCATGTTACTCAGGCTGATGGCAAAGACCCCAGTGCTTGGTGAAGTAAACAAAGTACACTCAGATCCCAAAATGACCAGAAGCCCCAAAATCCACATTCCTGCATTTCAGATAAGCTGGGGTTTGTGCAGACAGCTTTTCTGGGCATGGTTGTAGCTTATGCACCACACTTGAAGGTAGGGTTTGGATTTTTCTAGAAATAGAGATGATTGCCAAATTTCTGTCAGTGTTTAGAACAGGCAATTAAGAAGAGATCTGTTGGGAACAAGAAGGAAAAAGGAGCTTTTTAGCTGAGGAGTGTTTCTTCACAGATGATTTACACCAGAGTGTTCCCAACCTCTCTTTGATTTCGTTACACTGGAGACAGCTCAGTGAAAAATCAAACTCACAGGGATGGGCTTTTCATTGCCAAGATCTCAGGACTGACTCCTCTTTTTCATGAAATTAATCAGATTTTGGAGGGCTGTAGCACAAATGTTCCTTAATATTTCATCCAGAAAACAATGTACTTGTTGAAGTGGCAGGCTTTGTTCTATGATCCCACACGTCAGCTTGCTCAGGATCTCTGCTTTTTGAACAAGAAACAAATGTCAGTGACTGCAAATTTGGTCTTGGTTAACACAAAATCTCTGGGAAATTCCCTCTTAGGTGAAGGAACAGTCAAAGTCTGAGAGCAGAAGGAATGAACATAAGCCCAGCCATCAAATGAGTGAAAGAACCAGGGGAAGTTCAGCAAAATACAATTACTCCTCTCTTGAGAACAATTAGTTATGCTGTGACCCTGCCAGTCTTTTAGCAGGTAAACAGCAGTTCTAGGAAAACTCTTTTACCTCCATTTTCAGAAACAACAGAAATTCAGAAATCCAGAAATTCCCACTTCACCCCTCTGAGCCATCACCACCCTCACCACCATGGAGAACAGCAAAGCCACGGAGCAGGGAAGAGCCAGAGGATCCATGTATCCTGCCTAAAATATCTCAGAAATGGGAAGGAGTAAAGCCATGGAGCAGGGAAGGGCCAGGGGATCCATGTATGCTGCCTAAAACATCCCAGAAATGGGAAGGAGTTGAGCACTGGTGGCTGGAATGAAAACAGAAAGTTGTAGTTCACAGGTGGAGTCTCCTGTAAGAGTAACACAAACTTCAACAGATTTGCACCAACACTCAGGAGCTGCTTCCTGGGCTCAAATCACTTTCTGGATAGAAGCAGAGCCCCTCTCCTTTTACAGTGTAAAAAGTACAGGGTGGGAATTGAGCCAAGGTAAAGATGCTTGGAAATTTCTCTGCCTGATCACAATCAACACCTGTCAGTGTGAGCAAATCAGGAGGGGCTTTAGACTGAATCCCTGATTTAAACACTCCCAAATCCATGGAAGATGGAATATTTCACACACTTCCCTCTCTCCAGGGGATTCAGCCAGTCTCAGCACCCGCACATGCTCCATATGCCAGCTGATGAGAGCTGCCCCCTGAGCTGCTCAGCTGGATTTGTTCCCCGTGTGAGGAGCCAATTTGGATTTGATTTGGTCTCAGCCCTGGCTGCCAGGGCTGTCAGAGACCTGAGAGGGGATGGAGGAAGGGAGGGAGTGCACAGGTGACACTGGCAGGGGCAGCCAGGAGTAGGGGAAACCTCATCTCTGGGAGATTTGGCCGGCAGCACCTCACAGGGAGGAGGAGACACTGCAGGGGCTTCTCCAACCAGGCGGTGAAAAGGTGAAAAGGCTGCCTGGACACCAACAGCTCTTCCTGATCAGCTGGTGGCAATGCCCTCTTTCCCTCTCTGTCTTCTCTCTCTCCTCTCCCCCATTCCTTTCCCATTCCCCTTCTTCTTTTCTGTCTCTTCAACCCCTCTTTTCTTTGGGTGACTCCTTTTCCTTCTCATTCCTGTTACCAATACACACTTCTCAGATACAGCACTGGCTTTATTTCATTCCTCATTTGGTTTAATTTCTTCCTCATTTGGCTTAATTTCATTCCCAACCACCCATTTTCAAGAGAATTCTCTCTGCAGCTCCCCACAGAGGAACACGATGCCCTTTATGGCAAACTCAGAACCTGCAGCCCCCCCTTGGAGCTGGACACTGAAATCCCTGTGTGAAACTGGACCTGGATTCTCACAAACTCCTCCAGGGGGGATCAGCAATTATTTATCAAATGGGTCACCTGCTCTTTTGGGAGGCAAGATGGGATGTCACCCTCTAGCAAGCAAAATTCAAAGCATAAAGTCCTCAGGATGAATTTTCATTTAGGTGCTTCATGATTCAGTGAAATCAAAGCAGGTTCTGAAGACTGGTCAGGTTTTTCCATCACTTGTACAGAAAAATTGTCTGTACATTCCTCCATGTTCACCTAAATAACATAATCCTCTCTTGATGGATTTATTTGTAATTTTTTTACTACATATGGACATACTGAGCCTCCTTGCTATGGCATTTCCCTGTTTCTGGTCCTCTTTTTTTTTTTTCCTCCAGACCATAATAAAACAGTAAAGAGAAAATCTTATCAGTAAATATAAAATGGACAAAACCAGTGTTTGTACAATTAAATTAAAAGAAATTAAATATCAGCAGAGTCTGATACTGACATCACAGACCAATTTAGCTCAGATAGAAAAGATGATTTAAGATTTGTTTTCTCTTGAAGGAGATTTTGAAGACATCTGAAGATAAAACCATTCATGAATGTCCTCAGACAGTTTGCTTCCAATTTCAAGTTGTTCTCTCCTCTGAGAGCAGCAGACCCCACTGGACTTCCCAAAAACATCTATAATGCAGTGAGAAATTTGTCAGCACAGCAGAGCTTTTCATCAAAAAACAAACCAACAAACAAACAAAAAGCAAAAAAACAAAAAAAAACAAAACAAAAAAAAAACAAAAAAAACCAAAAAAATACAAAAAAAAAACTTTTTGGGCTGCCTGGGCTGCCCAGCTCCAGAGTCAGCCCTTGCCTTTCTCTGGAAATCCTGAGCTGCACAGCTGCAGTGACAGCACTGTTATTACCCTTTTTTTAACACTTCTGGGATGTGAAATAATAAAGATTACTATCTTCTAACCCAGACACAAAAGGGAATTTCCTGCTAAACCAGACTGCATCAGGAAACAGATTTATTTTTCCCTTTTGATTCCCTTGTGCCACCAAGTTTGACAGCAGCATCTCTCCAGAGGATGCAGCCACAAAGTCACCACAGCCTGGAGTGCCAGGGAAAGGAACAGAAAATTTCTCTCATCAGGAACATCTGTCAGAAGGCAAAATTCAGACAAATTCTTCCAAACTGGACATTTTTTCTCACCAAGCTTATGCTGGAGAGAGAATCCACACACTCTGCTGATAGCAGCAGCAAAATTCCAGCAGCATAAATATATTAATAAATGCTCTTCTCATATAAATAATAGATATTAACCAAACAAACATCAATGCACTCAGAGGGAAAGCCATTTTTTATGAGAAAGAGGATATGAACTCTTACCATAAAATAGAAAATCTTATGTCTTTCTCCAAACAAATACTCTTCTCAAATACTTTTCATTTAAACCCAGCTCTCTTGTGAAATATTTTGTTTCTCAATCTCAGAAAATGCTGCTGCATTGAGTGTGAAACTCCAAATATTATTCATTTTTCTGTGTACATATTTAGCAACAATTGTCCTTTTGAATTTCCTGTGCCCAGTGCATCACTGGGAGGTTGACCAATTTTTTTTTTCCCCATTTTTTGCCCCTCACATTGTGTTACATAAAATAAGAAGTCTGCCAGGAATACAGGGCATGACACACCAGTGACTGTGCTAATGAAAGCCTTGGTAGCTCATCACAAACACAGGAGGTGAATAAACCTTTGTTATTGCTGTAGGAATATTTTCAGTGGGGATCAGAGTTTGCCTGGTTTTTTAAAGCACAGTCCAGCTGCTGCCCTTAGCTGTAAAGCTCCATGAGAGCAGTGCTGGTGATTTGGTTGTTCCCAGGGAGGTTTTTTATGTGATTTCCATGAGTTTTGTCACCAGGTTTGATGAGTGTGTGTGCTCTGTGCTCTGTTTCCCCCTGGCTCTGCTGCTCAGGCTCACAGCTTGTGTTTGGCACAGTCCAAGGTGCTGATTCAACATCAGAGACTTCTTCAGAATAATGAATCTCTTTGAACTGCCAAGTGTTATGGAGCGCTGGATGTTGAACTGATAGGGAAAATAAAAGGGAGACCTCGAGGTGAAACCTGTGACCTATTTCCCAAGCAGAAAAAAGCCTGGAGATGAACTTTGTCAGGTTTATCACACAGCCACAGCCTGGGAAGCATCTTCTGGAATTGTCAAATCTGTGATTTCACATTGCAGCAGCAAAGGAATTCAGCATTTGGTACAGAAATTAGGCAATCAAAGTCACCATAGGCAAAGCCTTGTATCTCTTACTGTGCCAGAAACTCGTAGTAAATGGATCATCCTGGGAAGTTCCTGAGCCTTCCCTGCATTTCCAGTTACACTTCAATCCCCTTGACAGCAGCTCCCCTGGGCTGTCTCAAAGACTTTCCTCCACAATGGGGACTCCTCTGCTCCTTTAGACGTTTGATTCCAGTGCTTACATCCAAATTTTCCAAATCTCCTTGGTAATAAAAGCTAAACAACATGGATATTGAAAATTATTTATTCCCTTCCTCTCAAAAATTTGGAAGATTTTTAAAGGTTATCCATCTTATTTTTTTATAGACTGATCAACTAATTTCCTTGCAACTTTCCTCTTTTGGTTCTTTTGACTTCTGCTAATGTAGCTCTTTATCTGATGTTTTAGAATGATAACAGAGTAGATTTTCTCTATAGACAACCTCCTTTGTACTTCAGACCAATTTGAATCCTCAAAGTTCATCTTAATTCTACCCTTGTGCCTCCAGAGTGTGACTGCCCCTTTTAACTCAGTGATGCTTGTGACTTTTACTCCTGCTCACTGCTCCATCACCCCAGGCACAAACCCATGGGAAACACCCCAGAACAAGATCCCTCAAAGCCTCTTCCTCCATCACATCCTCACTTTTGATCATGAAATATTGACCGTTATCTCTCAGCTGTATTTTTCTATACTGTAAATTCATCATTCTGGCTGGTTTTGTTCTCCTTCGCTTATAGGAGCAAAAAACTCAAAGCTTGACTAAGACCAAGGGACAACTATTGAAAATCACTTAAAAAAAAGAGAAAATCCTTAGGAATGGTTGCATTCACCCCATCTAACTTAAGACACTTCCTATTCTCTCAGTTTGACTTGTTTTCCTTGCAGTCAGTGGAAGGAAACAGGCACTTCTGGCACGTGACTCTGTTTATAAATCCACTTTGGATACTCGACACCAGAGACACCATTGACCTCACTGAACAGATCTTTCCCTCAAAAAAAAATCTGATGCACAAAACTGCAATTTTGTTTGTGACACAAATTATCAGCCAGACCTACCCCATTTCTTCCGGAACAAGTGGGGAATGGATTAATTAATTCCTTCAGTTACAACTGGGAATGGATTAACTATTCCTTGCAGAAGTAATTCTAAATAGATTATAAATTCACACAAATGATGTGTATATTTATAGGAACCATCATTTTCCTTCCTTGCAGAAAAGCATCACCATGGACTATAGAAAGTTTGCCAAAGCCAGAAATGCACAACTTAAAAAAAAAAAAAAAAAAACAAAAACAAAGCAAACAAACAAACAAGCAAAATAAAACCCTACAAATTATATTGGGTCCCAGCTTTCCCTAAGAGATACAAAGCTGAGATCCAGTAAACTTTTGGCTTTTTCAGTCATCTCTCCATTTTGTGGTTGTCACTCCATTCTCATCTGAGCAGTAGCAAGTGGTCCCTATTAAATTCCCTCCTATTTTTCCATCTCTTCCTGATGTCATATTTAAATAAAACTCCAGTGTCAAGTGCTTATGGATTTGTGCTCTGTAAGGGTGAGGTAGCACTGCCCTGAGTGTGTTCACACTGGTGCTGCAGCAAGACATAAAACAGTGATGCTGTCATTAAATTTAAGGTTTAAGACCTGTTTGTGCCCCCCCTGCACTGCAGTCCCTATCCCATGGGTAAACTGGGGTCAGAGTCCATGTCCAGGGGAAACTCAAAAGTGCCCACAAGGCAGCAACTTAAAAATAAACCATTTGGCTGGGATAGAAATAGATTTGGGATGTGCACATGGTGTGGTGGTGTGTCTCAGCCAGCTGGGAAGCAATTTTCCTTTAACAGAGGGAAAAGACAGTGGGAGAGGAGCCCACGGTGGCTAATGTGGCACGGAGAGAGCTGGGTCACACCCTCAATTTGGGCACTCATTCCCTTCAGCCACTGAAGGCTGGGATAATTACACCCCCCAGCAGGGTTTGCAGAGCTCTCAGTAATTCCAGGCTCAGTATTTATATTCTGCTGTAAAAATGTGTGTGTGTTTTTCTATGACACAGTTTTCCAAGCTTTTTCTTCCAGTGGGACTGTCAGGAGGTCCATGAGTAGTTCAAATGCTTTGTCTGTGCTCATTATTGTTAACAGCACAGACCCACCTAAGGATTGCATTGATCTGCCCAACACCCCAAAAAAAAAAGAATTAAAAATAAAAATAAAAAAGCGTTGCTATTTACCATAAGATTGATTTAAAATTGATTAAAAGAAAGAAGAGGTTCTGAAAAACAAGTGTCACAAGGCAAAGCTTAAGGACAATCAAGTCAGCCCAGGCATAGGAATTGGAACTCTGAGTACCAGTGAAGAAGAAGAATGGCTCGGTATGGCTGCTTTTGAGAGACTTGCAGGAATCTGTGGGCTTTAGACTCATCCCTGCTCTGCATTCCCACTTTATCCCATGGATTACATCCTAGGAGGACTTGTGTGTCTCCAGGAAGGGTGGAAAAAATGGAAGGCAGGATGGCCCTCAATGGCAAAGACCTGCTGAACAGGGAAGGAAGAGGGAAAACCAGCCAGTTACCTAGTGAGACTCAAACAGCAATCATTTCCCTCCCACAGCTCTCACTCCAAGACTTCTCCCAAAATGGGCAAGGAGAAAAGGTCAAAAACGGTGTCAGCATTTATTTCCCATCCGTGTAAGAGAGGAACAGTTCACTCCCATGACAGCTGGATCACAAAACCATGGAGTTTGATGGTGGATGGCTTTCTTCAATTGTAGTGGTCCTGCATCTCTTTTTGGCCTTTGCAGGGCAGCAGAGGAGATGGAAATCTCCTCCCCAGACCCTTCAGCTGGCCCAAAAGTGAGGGGAGAAGCCCCTTAGTCTGATGGCATCCAGCAGAACTCCTCAGGCTGAACTTCAGCTTCCAAGGGATTTCCAAGGCAAACCTTTAGACTCGTGCCCCCTAAACTTCTCCAACTTGTGGGTAAGGGACATATCTATGATGGAAAAATGTATGATGAGCAGGGATTGTGGAATTTGCACCGGGAAAGACGTGTGTCCTGGAAGGATGTGTCTCTGCTCAGCTGGAGAGCAACAAGGGCTCCATAAATTAAGTCTGTCCCAGCAATTAATTCAATTTTCCATAATGACTGGATCACTGGAGATGGGAGGGAAAAGAAGAATGAATCTGGATGATTTTCCCTGGTTTGAAAGACAAGATAAATAGCAGGATTTGGCAGATTTGAGCAAGGATGTAGCTTGTACAACATTTACAGCATGAATGTGAAGAGCACCTATGGGCTTCAGCTGGAATTTGGAGTCTCCCAAATTTCTTGAGGCACAGCTGGACTCCTTAAAACCAGTGACAGTTGTCACTGCTACAGAGGAGTGACATTTCTATTAGTAAAGCAGCTGCAGATCTGGATTAGGGTGTAATCCTGTTTCCTTTAATTATCCACCACCATTGATCCAAACTAATGAATAGTTAGGAGTGGAAAGCTAATAATCAAACAAATTATTATTGCAAGGTTTGGCTCAACTGGGTATGTTTCAGATGAGAATTATGCTTGGATTATGGTGGAAGGAAAAATGTCATTTTATTTGAGAGAGAGAAGCTCAAGGGAAATAAAAAAGGAACAGCTGGACATTGTTCTCTGCACATGCAGGAGTTTTGGCTGACATTGTTGCACAAATTGTCTGAGACCTGAACATTAACTGAGCTCAGCTGGGCTTCCTAAAGAGCTGCTTTCAAAACCAGGAACTGGCCCTCTGGGAATCCCAAACCACTGCAGTCCTTGTAGTGCCACAGAGGTGAAAAACCATCCATGGCTTGGGTCACCATCGCTCTGAAATCACGTAGAGGTCACCAAACTGTTATAATCATTTTGACTTTCATGGCCAAGGAATATCAATGGCTGAAAAGAGCATTCCCCCTCACCCAGCTGACAGAACTTGGGCTATGATTTAAGTTATTTCAATTAATAGTTTTACCAAATGTAACCCTCAGTCTTTAACACACACACATTCTCTCTCTGTGCAATGTGAGGAGTCTGAAATGGGACTGAGATGGGGAGTATTGAATAAAATTACCAATTAAATGCAGGTTGATTTCAGATTTTCCAGTGGATTGGCAGTTTGAAATAGTTTGTTTACATTTGATCTCTCCTACTCCTAAAAAGCAGCGATGTCAGGGATACACTGTGGTCACAGAAAGAAGTAAGGTGGGTGGCTAGAATATCTCTGGAATATCTCCTGCCATGTGGAAATCCAACACCATGCAAGATTTGGATGGAAACTTCTGGTGCCTCATCCTACCTCAAAATACAGCTGAGTTCGAATTCTTCAAGGTGTTAATGTGACAGAGTTTGTTTTCATTTTCTATTTTAACCTGCTGGAAAGCCACATATAAAACATGCTACAGCATTTTCCAGCCTTCTCAAAGAGCTGGGGATGACAGTTCCAGGTAGAGCCATTAAGGTGGTGAACCAGCAGTTGTTTTCATGAGATGACATTATTCCTTGGCCTTACTTGATGAAAAAATAAAACCTCTTAGGCTTTGTAGTGAAAGATTTGCTTTCCTGCCCTGGATTGTGTCTGCAGTTCTCCTTTGAACTCTCTCCATTGTTTAGATGGCTTTTCTGAAATGTGCTCCAGAGCTGGACACATCATTTAACAAGTTTTAAATGGAGCAGTTTATACAGGCAAGGTCACTTCCCATCCTCTACTGAAATGTTCTCCAAAAGTTCCACTGGTTTTTATTTTGCAATAGTTCCCATTGAGAAAGTTATCAGAGTCTCATTTGCCACTTGCCTGATAAATGAATCCCCTCCCACACACAGAACTTCAGTCTCAGACATTTCAGCCTGTTTGACTTTGCTGAAACAACTTTGATTGGACTGTGAATAATTCATAATTCCTTTCCTATTGATTATTTACTAGCTTGTCTTTCTTGTGATACCAGAAAACTGAACTCACAGAGGTATTATAATCTCATGGTTCAGGGGATGGTTCTTAATCATTAGACAGCCCTGGACCAACATTAACTTTAGTTTTTCTCTCTTCAGTGCTTTCCTGAAACCCAGAACTTGAAGGATCTCTGGAACACTTGATAGGATAAAATCATTGGCTGACAGGATAAAACACTTTTAAAAGGGTCTCTTCTGCTGACCACATGATGTTACCTATTCTTGATGAAGGGTTCTTCATTTTCTCATCAGAACAACAGAAACTGCGCTGCTTTTGGCTCACTGAAAAACATTCTGTCCAGTCTTTCCAATTTTTAAAATATAATCCTTATTATTTCAGTACAAGACTAACCTGAGTTTTTGGTTTACAGTTGGTCCCACAGTTCTGGAGGCCTTTTCCGTTCTGTCCAGTATCTACGGAGTTTAAACAAAACAATTTCTCAGTTCCCTGTGTCCATGACTACAACTTTTTCTGTGAGGTTCCTGCAGGCTGCTGTTTGATTTATTGCTTCGGGTTTTGACGATGAACTTTGGGGTTCCCAATGTTTATATGGTCCCTGCCTGCCCTTATCTCTTGACCCTTTTGCTCTCAGGTGCAATCTGCAGCCACACTGGAAAATCAAAGGAACTCCACCTCAGCCCTCCATACGCTTTGCAAGTGGCCAGCATTCATGGGCAGATGGATTCTTGGTTCCTGAAAGATTATCAACACAAAGAGAAACACTTTGAACTCACACAATACCTTCCAAAGTTTTCTTTCTGAATCTTTATGCCAAATGCTATTGTTACAAACAAAAGTTAAATAGCAAGCAATGGTGAAATTACTTCTGTGACCCCCCTGCACTGTGTCTGCACGGTGTGGAGAGAGGGTGAGGACTGCCTGGGGTTCAAGGCTCACCCTTCTGTCCTTCCATGTGCTCAGCAAAACTCTCCAGTTACCGTTTTCACTCCTGCTAAGGACAGGAGTCAGAGCTCTCGAGAGGCTGGGGCTCAGGGACTCAGATTTTGCTCTTCCAGAGGCTCATTTGCGTTGACTTTTCCAGAATAAACCCTCTGTGGACTTACTATAAGCATAAATCTGTGCAAGAAGGGGACAATAAACCTAATGCAGAGTCCTGGGTGATGAAGATATTTTGTAGGAGCTTTTGCTTGCACGGTGGTGGATGCTGAATTTCCAGTGAGCACATACACTGCCAGTAACCAAAATCTTGATATCTTTGGCAGGATCACATAAATAACATTTCTCCTAGAATAACATGTTCTTGAACTGTTTCTCCAGTGTATTCTCTGCACATGTGCTTCCTATTAGTCTCAGACAGGGAAATCTTACCCAAGAGCACTTGTACATGAAATTTGCAGAGGTGAAAAGGAGAAAACTGAGAGGTTTTTAACACAATCTTAGAGTCTGGTTTGAAAACTTTCTATCTGCCCCATGTTTCTTTACATCAGTGCATGTGTTAAAGGACATGAAGCCTGGGCAAGACTTTAGATGCTTTAGCACCACTTCCCATAATTGTGATCTCTGTGATAATTCTGCAAAACATTAAACACTGTTATTGTTGTGATAATGTTACAAAATAAAATAAAGAATCCCTCTGGGGGCTGAGCTGAGCTAATTGGGGTTGTTCAGCCTGGAGAAGTAGAAGGATGACATTTTTGTGGGCTGAAAGATGGAAATGCACCCTGTCCCAGCACAGCATCCAAGACAGGTGATGCAAACCATTCCCTGGAATTACCAACCTCTCCCTAAAGAGCTGCTCCTTCATTCTCAGATGGCTGGAGGTGATGTGCATCCTGAGCTCAGTGCACATTTTTCCAGCACTGTTTCTCTTCCTGGGAGAGGATGGATTGTAACTCATTCATCAGGAATCCCTTCAACCCCTCCCAAATCCCTTTGGAAGCCTCTTGGACACACACAGCTTCATGCCAGCACTTTCCACCTTGACAAACATGCAGGACTGACACAATCACACTCCAAGCTTGGAAACATAATTAATGGTGTGTCAGGATGACTCAGAGCATCCCATACCTCATGTTTCCCCTTCCACCTCTCAACTCTGCCTCATTTTCCAGCTCCTGCCCCTGTGCAGGTGGCACATGGACCTCTCCACTCAGGAAGCCACCCTGCTCAGTATGGCTTCTTCTCTTCATGTCCCTTTGAGGAACTAGAGATGAACTGCAGAATTCCATTGCTATCAAGGTTTCTTTGTTACTGGGAAAGAATTTTATGTCATGAGTCAACCCACCTTATTCCACACAATATATTATTTAATATTACTTTTCCTGTCAGAAGGGCAGATCTCTTTTGGGCTCTTATCACCTCTTCTCTTTTATCTCAGCTCTTAAGCTACACAACCTTGCCTTGTTATCTTGGCTACCTTGCTTTGGGGACATCCAAATCCCAAATCCTCCATGTTTCCTTAACTGGGAGTTACTGATCTGTTGTCTTCCTCCTCTGATTTCTCATTTCATTCCTTTCCTATCACACGAAAAAACCCTGCTTGTTTTCAATCTCAAGGACTTTCATTTTCTTCTTTTCAATCAGTATTCACAAGCTGATAGAAAACTCGAAGCAGGCAGCAAGGACAAACATCTCCATATATTTGTATATTTTTCTCATGATCTCAGACTTTTTCCCAGGTTATATTTTATATACCAATTTTTTTTTTTAATATGTTCTGAACAATTTTACTGTTTCACACTCTGTTCTTTCAGAGAATGCCAGAGTGGTTGATGCTGAAAGGGACCTCTGGAGGGGATCTGGTCCATCCCTGCTCCACAGGGGATGATGGTTCAAATCTCTGTGACAATAAGAACAAGACAAATCTCAGCATTTTCTTTGGATACCGATTTCAAAGGGTCAGTAAGTTCCAGAAGCTCAGGTAATTTGATTTCTCACAGCCTCACTTCATGTGATGCACCCTCAGATTCCACACAAGATAATACTTGGAGGTAAAACCTAACATTAACGTATTGTGATTGAAATATGTCTCCATGGTATTTTGTTTTTCTGAAGTATTATATTTTCCTCTTATTGGAAATTCTATAATCTCTCTTCCAACAGCAGCTAGGAAATGATAAAATATTCACATCTTAAACTAAACAATCCATGAATTCTGCCAAAAGAAGCAAACCTACATGCTGAAAAACTCTTTACCTATGTGAAAGTGTATGAACTTGTTAGGAACACCATGATTTATAGCTTTCTTTTTTTCTTAATGATGATTTCTGGTGGCATTCAGTTTAAAAAAAATCAGAAGTCTCAGCGTTCACATCTACATGTAAACTAAGTGCCTGTGATCCTTATATGTTGAGATCTGGGGTTTAATTCAATTACTTTACTATAAATACCAAGGCACCATATTTTTGTGTCAAAGGGAATTTATTTTATTTGTGATTCCATTTACCATCTGATAATCAGTCCATAAATTTGTAGATCCTGTGTAATCCCCCCCTTTTCACAGAATCACCAGGTTGGAAGAGACCTCCAAGATCATCAAGTCCAACCCATCTCAACTAGACCATGGCACCAAGTGCCACATCCATTCTTTTTTAATATATTTTTAAATGTAACCTATATTTCCATATAGTTTCACCCCAAATGGCATCAGACAACTCAGTCAAGGGATAAAACTGCTGGAGCTTAGGGAGTTTTGAAGAGTGCATTGAGGAAAATGCACACGTTTGATCAGTTTAATTATTCTCTAGACTCCATTGATTACATGGCTGGACACCCACAGATTGCAGTGGGAAATGGGACACAATTCCATGTAAACACCTAAATATATAAACATCTTTAATCTCTCAGGTGAAACCCACCACATATTTCTGGACAACCTGGTTCCAATTTTGCTGTCTCCAATCCATTATATTTCTTGACAAGTCAGAGTTTCAAGTAATGGCTGGAAAGAAACACACGCAGAAGAAAAAATACCAAATATTTTGAGGATTGTTGGTCAGGATTTTTTTAAGCAGAAGGTTTGGAGACCTTCCAAGGAAAGTGCAATCAGTATATATTAGGGTTTGTTCAACTGCCAAATGCTGTGGACAATTCCAATTATATACAAAACTGAAAGATTCATATGGAAATGGCCAGTTTATTTCTTGTTCCAAGAAACTTCTCCAAAATAATACATGGATGCAAACAGTGAAAATGGAAATTCAGTTTAAACCATTATTGGTGTCTTTTAATTGCAGTGTTTATATATTGATTGATTTTTAGTTGTAACACTTACATATCAATTATTTTTATACTCCTCTTCATAAGAGTACATTTATATTTCCCTCTCCATCTTGAATTTAGATCTCTTCATTGTGGAGTTATTTACTACCCCTGGAAAACTGGTCCAGGATCTGACAGATCTCACGATTATAAAGATGTTTATTGCATTAAGCCTAAATTACATTTTTCTCTTTCACATTTTTTTATTCTCTGGTGGTGTTCATAGAATCCTAGAATGGTTTGGGTTGGAAGGGACATTAAAGATCATCCAGTTCCAACTCCTCTGCATTAACAGCACTGGGTCCATTTTTCTCTGTTGCACTTATTTGCCTCATTATTTTAAGATTATTCTTAGGCCCCTCCACCATTGCTGCGTTCAGTTATTTATAAAACTTTTTTCTTCATAGCCTTTGCTGCTTCTCTGGATTCATTCTTGTCTCCGTGTAGAAGTTTTATATCTAGAATAAAGTAGTTTTTCCAGCCATGGAATGTCAGATTTAACTATTGAGCACTCAAAAACATCTTTCTGTGGATTGCCTGCCCGTTTTTCAGGATTATGATGTTGCTGTTTCCTGCCCACTTAGCAACTTTCCCAACTGGACAAACATGATAAGCCTCAGTGCCTAAGGGCTGCCCTGCATCATCTTTAAATCCAGTTCTCTTCTGTCAGGAGCTGCATCTATTCTGAAGAGAAATGAGGGGTTCTGCATCACCTTTTCCATCATGGATCCACAGTGCCATTTGGCAAAGCAATATGCCAGCTATTCATGAGAACAAAAACACACTGAACTCAAAATATCCACTTTTTTTTTTTTTTTTTTCCCTTCTTACCACAGGTTAAAATTAGAATAAAATAATCGGCTAGATATAAACTTGGTGAACTTAAAGTTTCCAGCTGCATTTTTCCTTCACTACCTGAAAATGTGATGTTTAACTGGCCTGGGTCTAGTTCTGAACCTTTTTACTCACATGTGAACTAGCAAGAATCCTGTGGAAACTGAGAACTTACAGAATGTGGGGATAATAATTCAGGACCCTTCCATGATATTTTTTGCCAGCACAGATTTTCCCAGGACAATAAATGGAAATGCTCCAGGAGAAGAAAACAATGGTGGTGCACTGAGAAGGAATAATGGAGAAAAAGCATTTTTGGTGGTGAAAAGAGCTGGGGCTGTGAGACTGCCCTCCTCATGGTACATTCGTGATGCTGCAACCAATCTCTAAAAAACAGAATAATGATGAATGAGGCATTACACAGCAACTTATTCCTTGTTTTCCAAGGGATTGTCAGCTTCACCCTGCCTGTGGTGTGAAGATTTTGGCTCTGAGCCTTTGATTAAAGCCTAAAATTGCTCTCCAATGATGCTCCTTCCCAGGGCACTTCTGCCATGGGCTGAATTTGCAGATTCATGGTTGGTTTTGCTGCCACTGACCGCAACAGGCCGTGACCTGCAGCAAAACCTGTATTCAGAGAGGTTAAATAACATATAGAATTTCTTTAGAGCAACAACACATCATGAAAAATACACCATAGGCCTTCCTTGCTATGTGGCAAATCCACATTAGCACAGCAGATCTCTTGTGCAGGGGCACAAGAAAACAGGTTAAGAAGAAAACCTTTGATTTTCAGGGGACACACCATTTTTCTTTTTTAAATTATTACTAGGACTGGCACAGAGTGAAAACAACATTCTCATTTTGCTGCACTTCTTGCAAACTGTCTTTAAAATTTAAATTACAGCAAAATAGTCGCGACAGCAATTTCCATGATGACAATGCATGGAAATAAAATATTAAATAAGAGACAAAACAGAATCCTAGAAGATGAGAAACAGAAATTAATCAGTGATCCATGGCTTTGTGGATGATACAGAGTGAAAGCAGATTGCTTGAATTGTTTTGAAGGTTTCAAATAAGGAGAAAATAGCTTATTTCAGGCTGGGGTTTAACTGGTATTTGGAAGGCTTCCAGTAGTCCCAGAGTGATTGAGTCTTGCACTTTAAAATAAAATGCAAATGGCTTGACAAACCACTGGGAATTTGTGCAGCCAAGGAAAAGAGGTGGGGAGGGGCTGGCAGAGGCACATTCCTGACTCTCATCTGGATGGGATGTGAGAGTGCACCAGCCCTTGCCTGGTGTCGAGGATTTCTTGTAAAAACAAATCTGGGGGGGCCACAGAGCTCTCAAGCCTTTCCTGGGTGATCCAGGAGTCCTGGCTCAGTGTCCACTGCTCTGCACACCCTCTGTTTCTGCAAAAACATTCCGAAATTCTGTTTGGATTTTGAGCATGGTAAGTTACAAATGTTTAAGGCAGATATTATTTAATGGGTAAGAATCCCAATGCTGTTTTCTAGGATTTATAAATACGCTTATTCCATAGAGAGAATTAAAGCCTGAAAAGTTCTTAAAAAGAGAATCACTCAGAGCAATTTAAAACAATTTTGCAAAGAAAGCCACGGAGGTAGGATGATGCAGATATTGATCTTGGCTGAGTTATCAGTGCCAAGAGACAGATGGCACTCACTGACTCATGGCAATAATCACAGAGATCAGCTTTTAATACACTGATTGTCAACATGCAGAGAAAAACATGATCAATAATCTATTGATATTTTCTATTCTTTTCAACCAGTGCTGATGGAAAATAAGGATCATTAGGGCTGTGCAACTACACCAGTGGTAGAGAGTGCTCAGCTCAACCCCACATGATGACAGAAAACATATTTTTAACTTTTTTTTTTAAATCTTTCTGCATTCTCCTCCATATTCAGAAGTAACTCTGAGACTACAGAGCCCTACTAAAATCAAGTGCCTGGAAAAGTATCCACAGCACTTTCAGAGTGTGTCCTGTTCAAGGGAATATGTGAATCACAGCACGTAGGCTCAGCTTCTCTACAAAATCAGTGGGGAAACCAAGGCCAAAATATCAGCAGAAATGGAACTGGATGCCTTCCAAAAGTTCAGGTGAGAAACCAGTGAACAGCCAGGTTCTAGCTTCAGTGCTTCAGCCAAGAAGTTTGGTGGGTTCAAATCCTTCTCTGGTGAAAAGTAATCAGCCTACCCTTCCACAGGGAAAAATTGTGGAGACAGCCACACCACGTTACAGATGATGGAAGGTAGAAACTTTATGACATAAATGGCTTTCTGCAGAGAGACACACCCCAGGACCTGGAGCTGTTGAGTTTTTTGTACAAACTCAGGAAGTTTCAATCACCTGGATGCCCAAGGTGTGGTAGGAGGGTGGGGTGGTGGGATCTGGAGCTGGAGCTCCCCTGTGAACTTCCAGCAGGATTGCTTTCACTTCTCCTGGGCAGGCAGAAGGGTGAGACATGGAATATTTCCCATCCAACCAACTGTGCAAGCTGGCATGGGCAGCAAAAGAAATGATGGATGAACATCTTCAGGGCAGACATTTGATTTGGGGGATTGCTGTTACTCCTGCAGTGGAGGGCAGATCACACAGCTCCTGCCCCAAAGGCTTGTTCTAACTACTCCAGGGGAGAAGCTCTGCCCCACTGCACTGTAATAATCTCTCCTCTTCCCTAGCAGGCTGCTGTGGTTTTCCATTTCCTCTAGCTGGCTTGGCCACAGGGCTTTTGCATTTTTTCTTTTCCTTTTATGTAACATGAATATCAGGTAGTAAAGATCCAGTGGTTTGATGTCTGGCTGCTGCATCACCTGGGTTTAATAACTCACAGAGTCAGGGTGGGGCATTGGAGGGAGATGGGCAGAGAGGGGGGTAGGATGGGCATGAGAGATGATTTCCAGATTCTTTCTCTTCCTATTGTGTCCAGAGTTCAAAAACAACAAATGCCAGGGTGCAAAATGCAGACAAAGTTTCTCTACTTGTCTCTACTTTTGGCTTTTCCCTCACACTGCACCAACAGAGCAGTGGTAGCTCACAAGCAGTGTACTAGCAGTAGTTACTAGTAAACAGTAGAAATATGATCAGGAAGAACTAGAAAAATTCCCATGATGGCAAGAATTGGTTTACATAGAACAGGAGGTAGGAATAAAGGAATTTGGAGTTTTTTTTCTGACCATGAAAGCCAACAATGTCCAATGCAGCTTGAAGTCCCTCAGGCACACCAAACAAAGCACTGAAGAGGAACAGCTGGATTAAATTTGACATAAAAGCCACCATCATTGGCACTGGCCAGTAGTCTCCAGCACAGGGATGGGCAGAGTGATTTTCCAATGGCATAAATCATAGCCTGGTTCGAGTTTTGATGCCACTATTTCAAATTGATGAGCTGATTGAGTAATTTGCTCTGATCTTGCTGAATGCAATCAATTGGGCCATGAAGGAGAAGCCTCACATGTGCATCCCCATAAAAGAAACTGAGATAACCACACAGTTTTATTGAACATGCAGCAGCCTCTTCGTTTGCTGAGAAGCACAGCCTGATTTCAAAAGCTTTCCTCTGCTGAAATCTTCCATATCCTGTCCTTAATCTCTTAAACCATCTCAAGCCTGGAGCACAAATATTAGAGGAAAACATGGAGATGCATTTTCATTCTGTGTTTCCTCTGTGTGGATGTGAATGGCATTCACAATCTCTTCACTGGCCCGTGTGGTTTTGGCAGCATCTGTTTCTTGGAAGTGAAGTGAGTTGCATGACCTCTTCCATAATTAAATTCAATTCACTGCTGTTAAGAATCTATATCATATTCTTACTTCAGTTAATGCAGAAAGCTCCAGCTCACAGTTACCTCTTCCTCTCCTTCCTCTGTTTCTCCCATTACAGAGCTGCTCCCAAATTTCAGTGCAAGCATGGCCAGGAACATTTAATTTCAAAATACATATATATATATTACTCTTCAGATAATCCCCACTATTCCTGTGGCATGCTTTATCCTAAACAATTATTTTTCACTCCTCCATCTTTCTGCAAAGTTATTACAAAAAATAAAAAATATAAAAACTAAACAAACAGCCAAAGCCCTTCTCAATCACTGCTTTTAGCCAAGTTTTTATATTTTCTGCTTTGCAGCCAAGATGACCAACTTAAAACAGACATAGAACAATGGTAGAGAGGAGACCTCTATAAATGCAAGATTTATAAAAGTTTATAAAGGTGAGCTTTGGCTCGAATTGTATTTCTGCTAAAGTTCATCCTGTCCTTTAAGATACATTTTTAAACTGTCTAAATTTTCCAGAAGTCTCACAGTTACCAAGGATTCCAGCACTGAACTCAAGCAGCCAGCCTGGTTTCTCAGGCTATTCCACACTACTTCCACCTGGAGCATCCTTTGGTATCGTGTGAAGAGCCTGATAAAGTCCTCATAAAGTATAAATGCAAATTATATAAAATAAAATCATGCTTGAGGGAAAAAATATAATACTTTCTCAAATTCTTTTTCCACATATAAATTTGGTTAATATTCTTCCCGGGAAGAATTTTCTTCCTTTTTTCCTCCTGCTGCCCATATTCCTGCTCACACTGGTTAGGAACCATGTCCAGCCAACCCTTCTTTGCTGGCAGATTCAAAAAGTGTTTCTTTCTCTTGTTTTTTAAGGACCTGAATTAAAATTTTACTGATGTTTTTTCTGGCACCTAGCTAAGAAAGTCAGGTAATCTGTTTCAGACCTAGTCTTTCAGTGCTCATTGAGATGAAGAATTTAATTGATTTCCTGGAGCAGATTCCCCTGGCTGGTTCAGAATTTGGGACCTGCACAGTCCAGGGACGCTGGGCAGGATAAAGAGGAAGGTGATGACCCAATAATGCTCACATCCCAATTTCCATGACATCCTAACCATGGCAATGCAAATCCTCTCTTCTGCTTGGCTTTCAGGCACAGAACACAATTTCAGAAGTGCTCTGGGCATTGTCCTTGGATGCTGACCAGGACTGCCCAGCACTTTGCTGCTCTCAGAGACTTTCTGTTCACTCCGGAGTTTTCCACTGAACAGACAGAGGCAGGATATTGGAGGCAAGATTAAATCCCCCCCCATTTCCCAGCACTGAATCAAACAAAACCTTCTTCCACCCACACATTGCTGTCTCAGCTTAACAACAAAAACAACCTGCCAATCTCTCCCCACACAGAAAGCTTTGGAGTTTTCATCAAAAGTAAAGACGCCGCAAAATTTCTCAAGCCCACCAGGCACAAATTGTCGTAATTCCTTTCGAATTATCTGCTGTTATTTGCTTTGAAATGGCTGGATGAATCAGTGAGAAGTGAGGGAGTGGGGTATTTCCTGTACCAAAAACATGCCACAAATAAAGATGAAAAAGTTTTGCTCCTCTCTAGAGCAGCACTTGTTGGCCAGAACTGTCAAAGTTTCTGAGTAAAAACTTTATTTCAAAGAGTCAGGGAGGTAAAAACAAATAGGAGCTTTTAAATTATAGGTATGGTGGAGATTCATTTGGGGAAGGCCACAAAAAAAAATCCAAAAAACAAAACAAAACAAAATGGGGGCGGGGGGGAAACAAACAAAAAAAACCCCTAAAAAAACCAAACCAAACAAACAAAAAAAAAAAAAAAAAAAAAAAAAAAAAAAAAAAAAAAAAAAAAAAAAAAAAAAAAAAAAAAAAAAAAAAAAAAAAA
>PYHW01009766.1:773136-802891 GCA_013186435.1 Turdus rufiventris | reverse complement strand
TGTAATCTTCTAATATAAAGACACCACTGCATGTGGAGTTACTGTTTGCTGATTAAAATAATCAGATTTTTTTGTGGTGTCAGCAGCACTTTCAGCAATCACTGTAACAGAGTGAAGTAACTTAGACCCATTAGGTCCCAACTTCTTGCAAATCCTTTCTCAAACCAATTTCTGAATTCAAATCATATGTTTCAACAACAACAACAACAAAAAGTGAAGTTATTATATTTCTGGAATTCTCTAGCATGAAGAAACAGTGGAAATAACAACAAAATTCCATTAAAAAAATAATACACATATATTTGCAAAGTCCTCTCTCTCGGCCAATGCCCACACCCAGCTCAACCTGGAGTTCATCCTGCATCCATTTGTTTAAACAGCTAAAGAACAATTAAACATTTCTGGACATTCCTGCAATTGCCTTCTATCCATCAGCTCTGGCAGCTGCTTGGCAACTCTTCCCTTGACCTCCAAAATAAACCCACCCTCTGAAGAAAACACTGCAAACCTCCAGAGCCAGCCTGCTTGCCTGCAAAGTGATTAATTTGGGTTTGAAACCAAAGCCAGGATGCTGATAACATGGAGAAAACAGAGGGGGGAAAGCGTTGAACAGCTCGGAATGGATCATTCCTGACTGCAGGATGTTCTTAGCACACTTCAGGTTTTCCAAGGCATGGAAAACAAGAACTCTGGGCAAATTTGAAAGGCTTAAGAGATTTTCCTCATTATCCACCTCCTCATGCCCATGGTTGTGGAGACGCCCTTTTTAAGCCTGCATTGAAGTCCTTTGTGTTACTCAAGTCTCTGAAATTCAAGGGTTTCGCTCTCTGAGACACCCCTGAAAATTCCTTCCATTATTCTACTGATAAAACAGGAATATTTCATCAAATAACATACACTGATAAGAGGTGAGGGCTGAGATGAAGAGCTGCCTTATGAAACCTAGTTGAGAAACACTTGGGATATCTCAACCAGATGTTATGAAACTCACCACAGGAATTACTGGCTTGGATGTGCTGGCCTGGGTTAGGAAGTGTACAAGCCACATAATAAAAATGCTCTCATTTAGCTTTAAAATCCACCTATCCTTGCAGCTATTGAACTTTCTAACTTCCTTGGAATTCACGGGACAATATCAGTTTTCACTATTTTTTTCAGAAATTATTTTCAAAGAAAGGTTTAAAAAGTATCAAGAGAACAAAAAGTTCCCTATTCCTTTATTAATTTTCAAGTCAATATTGAAATCTGGAGCCATCTGCCTCGGGATTTATTAATTATATGAAAAGTTAGAGTTCTTACCTACCATGTACACTTTTATCTCATGCTCATCTAATTGTTTCTGGACATGTCCAGCTGTATCCAAGGAAAACTTAATTAATCTTGACTTAAGTCAAAACAAACAATTTAAAGCATCTTAAAATCCTCTCTGGGGCTCAGAAGAAAAAGCAAACAAGCTTTGGAAAGGAAGATGTGATTTCATTTCACAGGCTCTTACTAAGTTTTCTTCAATTTGCTTGAACATCTGCAACGATTTTCCAGAAAGAAAGCAACAAGTATTGCTTGTAGTTACAGAGTCCCATCTAATTTTTCCTGACAGTCCTCAGGATGCTCCTGGACTTTTTTCTGTTTTGTTTTATTCCCCCCACTCCTTCCTTCATGTACAGCAGAGTCTTGGGGATTCATGATAGAGGGAATGGGGGCATCCCTTGCTGGTTCCCTTTATCAAAGAGAGTGTTCCCAGTATCCCAGGTGTGCATGGGGATGGCAGACCTAGGGGTGTTGGATTTGATGATCCTGGTGGGTCCCTTCCAACAGAGCATGGACATTTTATATTTCTATGATAATGCATTTTTGCAACCAGCTCCACATGCACCTGTATTTACTTAACCTCCAAATGAAGTCTGTGCTGGACATTGCTGGATAAGGTGTCATCCTCTATAACCTAAATTCTTTACTCTCCTCAGAAAACAACACTGGAATTGTTAAAGACAAGTGCTAAATTCATGTCAGGGTGTACACAAGGTGATCGAAGGGGGTGGTTTACAGTTCATTGAACTATCACACATCCACTGCTCAGCCTGGAAATATTTGCAAGCTACACAAACCAGCGAGGCAGGATGGAGCAAGGAGGCAGCAAAGAGCCCAGAAGAGCTCAGGGCCCAGGAAAGAGTGACCAGAAAAAGGTGCTCACATTGAGGTCACCCACTCCCATCAGAGACCAGCTATGGACAGCAACTTCCAATCCCTCTAGCACTGATGCCAGGGTTTGGTCATGCCATTGGGAATCCAAAGACAGCCTTCAACTTCATTTTTCCCACATAGATAACAGCAGAACCTCAATGTCACAACGTTCATCCTGTTCAATTAGTCAGGAGAGGGCCATGACTCAAGAGAGACCAGAAGACAACAGGAAATCAGGGATATTAAGGAAAAAGTTTTATCTGCTGGTCTGTTCCTGAAAGCCTCATTACCTTATACAAGGCTGCACAGTTCCGGGCAGCAAAATCAAGGGACATGAAATTTTGGTGCTCAGGAAGGCAAATGTTTCAAAAGCTGAGAAAACTTCCCTTTACAAATTCCTACACAGTGTCAATATTTACATGCATGATATCAAGATACAGAATATGAGCCACAAACAGCTCTTCTATGTAAAATCTGAGGCAGAATAAACACTGACATATGACTTCTCCTCCTCCCACCAGATATGGGAAGGAGAAGTAGAATTCTTTAAGGTAGATGAAATTTTCATGGGGATAGAAATCCACCTTTTACTATCATCACAGTGGAAATCTGGTGGAATTCAGCCATAGACAGTTGAGTTCTGCATTTCTTTACTCTGCCTGAATTTAAGTCCTTTGTTCACATAAATGTAGAATTCTGTAAAGGTCACTCAAACCCAAGCAAGAGTGAGACAATAGTTCATCCTAATCACTGTAAGTCTCAGCCCATGAAGCCTTTTGGTTTTCTTCTTTATGTTCACTCCCCTGTTTGTTTATTTTACTTCAAGACAATAATTTTCTATCCTTTATTTCTCCATTAATCTTTCATTCAGGCATGGCTTTCTATTTGTTTCTCTTTATCACATTTCATCAATTTTCTGAAATGCTAAATTGGCAAAATCAATTTTTTAATGAAAAATTCTTTAGGAATGAAGGAATCATTAAAAACATTAAATAATTAAATACTCTCCTGGTGGTGTTCATATGCATGACTTCTGAGCTCTGATATTTATTCATTTTTATTAAATCTTTGATTTGAAAACATTATCTATTATTATAGTTCTGACAGTTGATACATGCTTTCTTTGTGTCTTTGAGGTTATTTTTTTTTTTGAAAATGAACTTATAGATGGTTCTGAAATGTAAATTTAAAAGATGTCTGTAAAAGCAGAAGATTAAAATATATTATGAAATGTCCTGGTTCTGTGGCATTGCTCTATTCTGGATGAAATATCAGACCCACCATTCATTCTGTGATTTTTTTCCTTCGTGACAAGCATGTCCATGCCATAAAACCACAAAATTTGAACAGATAAATAAAATACTCAGCCTCAGCTGAAGAAAGGCTTTCTGTTTGATGGGGCAGCAAACACATATCCATTTCCACCACGAGCTGTAAACTTCCAGTGTCACAGGAATGGGCACTTGCTGGGGGAGACTCTGCCCCTTTATACAGCCTCTCAAAGGCAGGAGCTGTTCCCAGCCCTGTTTGCTGGAGCAGTGAATGCCAGCCCTGTGGGGCCAGTGTCTGATGAGCCAGACCAAAACACCCCTTGGCACAGAACAATTCCTCCTTGCTGGAATCTCTGCTGCCCTGGCTGCTCCACCTCCAGAACAAGAGCTGGCTTGGTTGAAGGTACGAGCTGAAAATAGGGGATAAATTCATGCCATGACACCAGATGTGTCTCGTTCACAGTGCACAGCAGGACTTTGGAGTTAAATTCCCATTTGCTCGTTGAAAATAAGGTTTTATTAATGTAAGGAAGCTTTAAGTCAGCAGTGTTTCAAGGCAACACTGAAGATCTACATAACTGCAGTGTTAGAAAGTTGAGGTTTGGAATTCCTACCACCTTAAGTTTGATCTACATGCAGATAAAAGCAAGAGAATGGGAAAGAAATTTATCATCCAGGCTGCCCAGGTACCATTTAAATATCAAACAAAGCCCTTTCCCTCTGTCCTCAAAGCTGTCAGAAGCTGCTATAAGCCTTCCACCCAGCAGAGCCCCTGAAGCAGGCTGTTAGCATTTGTCATCCTCCCTCTCCAGCAAAACAAACCCTCCATCCATGTGTTCCACTGCAGAGCAACAAAACAGATGATGGAGATGCCAAGAAAGGTAAATTTATGTATTTCTTCTCCTCTCATTTCACGCAGCTTCTGTGAAAGATCCTGACAGGTGGTTTGAACAAAACAGCCCACGAGCTTTCTTTTTTTTTTTTATCAAAGGCTGACAAATGATAATTTGTTTTGCTGCAACCCTCCTGCAATGCCTTTCTTGGGAAAAGCTGCAGCAGAGGCATTTTTGGGTGTAACAATGCTCCCATTTCTGGGTGATTGAGCTGTGGGCAGACAGGCAGATCAAACCAACACCACCTTCTCTCCAAGCCAACCAGGGCTACCAGGGATTCATTACAGCTGAGCCTTGGCCAGTGGGTGTCACTAAAATTAAGTGGCAACAGAAATCAGAAAAAAAAAAAAAAAAAAAAAAAAAAGTATGGGGTAAGATAACCTGAATTTTAAAAGCATTCCAGACCTTATTTTTGGCCCCAAGCCTTGTTTTGAATCCTTCCTCTGGTCAAACAATGGCAATGAGATCAGAGCCAGGCATCCAGTGCCCGCTAATTTCCGAGTGGGCTGACGCTTGCAGGGAATTCTGGTGGGATGCCTGGATGGGATGGGAAATGGTTTTACTGAGGTATCCCTGGTGGTGGTGGCATGTTTCTTTATGGGTTTCCTACTGCCCTGTCCCTCCTGCAGTGGGGGGACGCCAGCCAGGTGACTCACTGAGGTTCTGCCCCATGTTTCCTGCAACAAAACCTCCCCACTGGGAGTTGCTCGCTGTGCGCAGCCTGATTTTCCCAAGAACACCTCAAAGGGCTAATTTTAAATGAACAAAAGCTTTGGGAGGCAGGGAGAAGGGAAAGGGGAGGAGGGTTTCTTGCAGGAGGAAAGAGATGGCAGAAATAGCCTCCTTCCTTTTTCCTCTCTCTTGTCCAAGATAAGGAAACATCACACGCTAAAGGCAATTTGAAAACAACTTAAAAGGCAGATAAATTTAGTCACAAGTATTTCACTGGGTGGACAGTCAAGATACAGAACAAGTCTTCAGCCAGAAAGTTTTTAGGGGAAAATTACCAGTGGTTAAGGCAAGGGGGCAAAAATCAAGGACATATGGTCAGCATTAAAATTACTGTACGACAAGGTCATAAATCCCCATTCATCCAACCACCGCAAAGGGAAGTTTCAGTATACTTTGATTAGAGGTGTCCTTCTGTAAAAAGGGTGGAATGGCCCATGATGAGCATAAATACAAAATTTTCATATTAAAGAGCTCATGTTGCTGTTCTATCAGGATTCAGACTCTTCTAGAACTAGAAGTGTGGAAAGCCCTTACAATTCTAGGAGATAAAAAAACAAGGTGATGAAAGGACATCACAGGCACTGCTGTGGTGTGATGACCCTTCTGTGAAAAGCTGAAGGGACTTGCAGCTCTGAGGCAGGGAAATGCCACCAGAAAATGACACTGGCAACTGCTCAGCAGCTGAGGTTTTGCATGGAACCAAACCTGCTGGAGTCACACTCCAGATGCAATGCAAGGATTATAATAAAGTCTCCTCCTTTTATCTCTCCTTTCATTGACTTTTATTGACTGTCTTCTCAGTGGTCCTTGGTTTATATGGAATTTGAGTCAACTTCTAAGGTTTGACAGGCCAGCAAAGATATTCTGTTCATCATTGTGGTGAGCATGTATCAAGCACAGGTCAGCACTAGCTCGAGGACATCTGTGCAGTGCTCCATTGCACTAAGCAAACATGTCTTTAATCTCTCTGTACCATCTGGAAAATAATATTTCTTTTATTTTTCCCTTTTGATTTTCTTTTCTGTTGAGATTGCAAGTATTAAAAGGCAAGCCCTTTCTCTGATTACAAAAGGATACACCACCACAAGCAGCACAAACAGTTCAGGAGCTGCTCCTTGGCCCTGAAGGCAAGTGGTGTGATTCATCTTATGGCCATATGGCTAAACTTTTGTCCATGTGAAAATAAGAGTGGCCTCACCCACACCTCCTCCTGGGAACAGGCTCTGACCCGTGGTAGTACTTGAACCATCTCTGAGCATTTTCTGGGAAAGAGAAGAATGGCATGAAGCAATAATATTTCAGCTGATAGATGACTATGGAAGATTGCAGGCCTGGCCCTGGTCGTCTTTAACCAGGGATAAACCCAGCTTAACTGTACAATGCCCAAGACAAAAAACCACAAGATTGATTTGGACCTGTAGGTATTATTAGAAAAGAAAGAAAAAATAGAATTTTTCCAATTTTTTTTTTTTTTTGGTTTGGCTTCTGTTACCTCAAATCAGTGGTCATGAGCACCTCCCAGAAGGAAAATACCGAAATACCGACTCAAAGGCAGCGGGCAGCCCCTACACAACCCAGCACGTGCTATGGTGAGCTCCCAGCCATTCTTTACTTTGTTTTCCAGCCCTGGAAATGTGTGTTTCCAGCAGAATATTTTAGACCAGTTCATGAGGGGGAAATGCCATCAAAGAACGCGACTCTCTTGACAGAGCAGGGCTGGTGTGCATTGCTTGGCTTGGCCGTGGTGCACTTTGAAACACACAGCAAGGAAAGAATCATCACTCAGATAATCCTTCCCAAGAGCAGCGAGAAGGAACTGCTGGTGCCACAGAGCAGAAAATATTTCCAAAGCTTGGATTCTAATTTCCTGATCTTTAAAAAGAAATTGCTCATCTGCAGCTAATCATGTTTGCGCCTTTCGCCGTCTCCAAGACCAACATTTTCCAAGGTGCTTTTAATGAACTGAACAGCCTCCTAAAGACTCAGGAGAGACAGAGAGACTGTCAGAGACAAATCTCTTTATTTGATTAGGCTTCACAGGATCTTGGTACATTCCTAACCAAAAAGAACACAACGAAGATTGATCCCCCTCCCGCCCAAATCAGTTGGACTTTTTCTCCCAGGCGGGACCAAATCCAGCACGTATTAATTAGAAATGTGATTTGATGAAATGTTGTTCTTCAGTGTGAGGCGTGGAACCAGGAAAGCAGATTGGGCTGCAGGAGGGACATAGCTGGAGGTGGCTTCCAAAGGGAAAAGGACAGGGAGAGGCCAAGGTGGCAGGTTTGACCACGAAAGGCACCAGGGAACAAGAAAGGGCAACCCCACAACAAACTCATCTCTCGTGGGAGCTTGGCCCCTGTTGTGGGACACAGGGCTGTAACCCCACCTACATTCCCAACTCTGGGCCAATAGATAAAGGCATTTCTTCCTAATGAGCTGCTTCATGTGCCTTGGCAGAAAAGCACATAGCTGGGAGCAGTTGGGAAAGTGTTTTGTCAGTCTGGCTGGGGGTTTGCTTGTAGCGCTCTTCGCTGGAGTTCTGTTGGGCTACATTTCTCATTTACAATCTGTCCTGCTTTTGCTGCCTTGTTTTTCTTTAAATATTATTTCTACTCTAAAAGAGCACTTTCTCCCCCAAACCCAGATGAAATGCTCAGAATTCTTAGTTCAGTCATTTAGTGAATTTAGTGGCAGATTCTTGCAATTACCTGCACATAACACGGTCTCATAAACACCTTTGACAGAAATCACAAGGCACACTCTGCACTTTGAGGCAGAGTCTGTGGTTTGTCTGTCAATTCATCTCCCACTTCTACACTCTCTTTTACTGGAAGCCAAATATTGCATAAAACTTGAGCACATAATTTGAATCAACTCAGCACACACTGAAATGTTGTCAAAGGTTTATTCACAAGTTATAGATTCAGTTCTGGAGAAAAATATCTTTTCTTTCTGCTCTGTTCTTTTGATGATAATCTACTTTTGAACAAATGAAAATCCACTTCAGTTTTCATCTGTAGCTTTCCTGACATGTGAAAAATGGACTAATTCCGTGAAAAAACGTTTTCTTACATGTTTTCCTTCTTTGGTAGAACTGAGATTTGGCCAGGACAGAACCCCAACCTGCCAGGATTATACGGAAGGCGTAGGATTTGTGGTATTTCAGACCCAGTCAACACAATTAAGGCAGCTTTGTTCTATTTTAGATTCAGAGAACACAACGATCACCTCACAAGTGACTTCCAGAAAGTTTTGATTTGTTTTGTTTTATTTTGTCCTTAAATGATACAAGTTCTGGGCTGATTTCCAGAACATTTATGTTTCAAACCCAAATAATCAACTTCTGAGGGATCACCTGAGCTGAACCTGCAGGTCCTTGACAAGAACTACCTGTTGAGAACAGACAGATCTCTGCACACAGAGTTCTGTTCAGCTTCAGGCCTCCCTGGAAGATTTTCTGTAGCTGCCAAATAATATCTTTTCAGAGGTATCTAGCAAAAAAATCTTCAACCTCTCTGACCAAATCTATTGGGTAAATGAAAAAGAAAATAATCTATAAAGCCCTCCAATGTTCCAACAGTGCTGGTCTATATGATGCCAAAAAACCCCAAAAAACCTCAGAAGTCTACTTTAAAAAATATGAGTCATTATTCTATTTTTGGTTTTCTCTTTGACTGCAAACTGATTCAAACAATACCAAGTTAAATCTAGCTCAGTTTTTTCAGAGCTGTGATAACCCCAAATCAAATTGCATCCTCAGCTTGCTGACAGGAGTCTCAAGGGTCAGAACTCTAAATTCCAGCACTTAGGTTGAGTGCAAAGTATTTTGGAAAGAGAAAAAAAAACAATCAAGTAATCTTCATATGCATCTTAACAGATGCAAATAATTTTAATAAAACTAAATTGTTGCCTGGGACTCTCCACACCCCGGAGCCTCATTCAAGTTTTATTCTGACATGTAAAATAAAACCTAATGAGAGATTACCACTGATTTATGGCAAGAGAAAGGGAAATATTGTATTTCTTTCATTTCCAAACTGTTATGGAGCCAGTAATGGGTAAGAATGATTTGTGCTGGATACTGTGGTGTAGTTTAGATTGTGGTTACTGAGTTTTGGTTATGACATAATATCAGCAGAGAGACATGGAAGAGGAAGAATTTTAAGGCATCTTCTGGGCTTGCCATACTCTTAGCTTCCAGAACATTTTTTTTATATTTGGCATGAATTTGAACATTATTTGCCTACTCCCATCAGAGTTGTTAGAAAAGAAAAATCTGGGATATTGGGATTAAAAATATGGCAGCCAAACACTCAGACCCCATTATTTGTCAACAAATTCCTGCTGGTTATACAGAATCACAGAAGAGTTTGGGTCAGAAGAGATCTGAAAGCTCATCTCCTTTCAATCCCCCTGCCATGGCAGGGACACCTTTCACTGTCCCAGAGTTCTCCAAGTCCTGTCCAGCCTGGCCTTGGACACTTCCATGGTTCCAGGGGCAGCCACAGCTTCTCTGGGTAATGTGTTCCAGGGCCTCAGCACCTTCACAGGGAAGAATTTCTTCCTTATATCCCATTTAAAACTGCTCTCAGTCAGTCTGAAGCCATTCCCCCTTGTCCTGTCACTCCAGGCTCCTGTGAACAGTCTCTCTCCATCCAAGCAGAAATTCAGAAAGCAAGGGAGTTCTGTCATTATATCAACAGTCCCTAAAGCTCTCCTTACCCTGACAGCTCTAAAATTGTGAACACCAATTTAAAATGTTATTTTCAGAAATACCTTTAAAAAGCAGAGAGCTGGTATGTCTTGCAGATTCCAGTATTAAAACTAGCTGTGTGTGACCAATTTCTGCTTCTTCTCAGTTGTTACTCTTACAGAATAAGCCCAAGGAGGTTGATTCAATACAGAGAAATTATTCTTTTGGCTCCTTGGCTAGAGAAGGCTCTGGGATCCTCCACTCCACACTGCTTACCCTAAAAAGGAGACGAGGAGAGCATGCAGAGTAAGAAGGGAATATCAGGGCAGTGATCAGCACTAATGGCCCTGCTGGGGCAGGGAAAGGTCCCTCTGCTCTGCCCAGGGCTGGTTTTCCAGCACGTTTGCCTTGGTGGCAGCACTGCTTTATTCACATCCCCCTCTTCTGTTGAATCAGAGATTTGGTTGTTTCAGTTCCAAGTTTTCTTAATGGATTTTTTTTTCTTCCTGCTAAGCTTGGTAAACAGTCCTTCAGTTGTCAGGTCTAGACTGATTATTTTCACCTGGCTAAAGAGTCTGCATTTTTCCTTCTTTGGTAAAAACTTCATGGATGTAGACATTTATTCTCTGATAGGAAACGCAAATTAACAGATAAAAACCAAGAAATTTGTGTAGCCAAACGGTTGTACTTTTTTTTTTTTTAAACATGAAGTGAACTGATTTTTTTTGTTTAAGTCAAGGCTACATTTTGTCTGGGAATCTCTAATTGCTCACTCAGTCAATTAATTGGAAAAAGACCATATGATTATTTTTGTGAGGAACCATCCATCACTGATTTAGCACTGAAAGTGCACCATGGCTATAAAACTCCAGCTGAAACAGTGCAGCCCAATGGAGCAACACACAGCCAGTTGGTTTAAGACTATTATATTTATTTATTTTATGCTTTGGAAGCTACCAAAGCAAGAACCCATTCTCAATTATGGATTTTTATTTGATTCCAGATTCCTCAAAGCGGATTTTTAGTGAAGTTCTTCTCATTTTGAACCCAATTCATATAGATTTCAACAGGAGTGGAGTTTCACTTTTAAATCATTTTAATAGGATACATTACCTTTCATACTGAGTTTCCTTCAGTCCAGTGCCAAAAGTTTCCTCCTCACAGAAGTGATGGGTGGAGATCAGTCAGACTCCTTGGCTGGGAATTAGGAATGGGTAGGTCTGTAAGAGCCTGCTATGAATTATTCTAAATATCTTACACCATTCCTTAAGATATTTATGGATACTGAAAAGTACTAAAGGCAGCACAAAAGTTCCCTGATTAATTCTGAGAGAATCCCAGAATGTTTGGGGTTGGAAGAGATCTTAAAACCCATCCAGTTCCGATCCCCTGCCATGGACAGGGACACTTTCCACTATCCCAAATTGCATCAAGCCCTGTCCAACCTGGCCCTGAACTGTTTCATTTCTAATTTTACAGCATCCACTCAAAATCACGCGGAATTTTGCTTTATTTTGCAATGGGATCCTACATGTACAAGTACAAAGATGCCAGATTTGTTCTCAAACTCCATCCTCTTAAGAAATAGGAATTGAAAAAATTAAGGTCAATACAGAATTCCTTGGATATCCTTAAGCATATTAGGATAGAAGTAAACAAAAGACAACTGTATGAGGACAATTCATTTGAAGTTATTTGAAGTTTTGAAGATTTTTTTCTTTCTTCTCCCAATTTCCCTTCCTCTTATTGCAATAATGTATTGCTGTTTATATTATTATCTTCTTATATATTATTATTATTATTATTATTATATATTATTATATATATTATTATATTCTTTATTTAATTTTCAAATTATAGAAGGGCAGACAGGACATTTTAGGTGGCCACTTTTAGTTTAATAATAACTTGAAGCCGTTTATAACATGGGTGCTTTCAGAAGGATGTGCAGGCTAAATTTGGGCTGCCAACTGCTGCTAATTTTGGATAAAGCAGCAGTTCCACACTCCAGCTCTGGACAATGTTGGAGCACTCACCCTTCTCACTCCTAATTTACACAAAGGGCAACTGCACCGTGGCTGAGTTTATTTGTTAGAGCAGCAAACATCTTGGCACAGGCTGGCACTGGGACCAAAAGCAGGAAAATGTCACCAGAGGTCGTTTCCTACACATGGCACTGGGATTGCTCAAAAATCCCTGCTGGAAAGGAGCCTGCTGAGCCCTGAGATCATAAAGGGCTCCTGGGCGTAAATGACACCGATGCTGATGCTGGGACGAGTAGTTAAAGACTCAGAAAGGGCATGGAGAAAATTCCTCTGAAGTCAGGGTTCATCTCATGTGCTGTCTCTGCCTTTGTGCATTCCCAAGGCAACTCTGAAGGGTGGGTCAGGATGGGCCATCCATTCATCTGACCCCGAAAGTTGTGTCAGGGGATGAGCTCTGACAAAGCATTTCAAGGATAAAATTAAAATGGACAGGTTTTACCTCAAAAGGAAAGCAGCATTTCCCACAATTCTAAAATTCAGATGTCACAGGATCACAGGGTTGGAAGATCCTTCAAGATCATCAAGTCCAACCCAGCCCTAACACCTCAACTAACCCATGGCACTCATGGGCAGAAAATTCCAGCACTTTATTATTCTTTGAGTGAAAAACTCTTTCCTAACATCCAACCTCTATTTCTCTTGTCAGGGGTGCTCAGGTCAGAGCAGCTCTTCAAATACAGCCCAAGAGAAGTCCATGTTTGTCAAAGGGGATGGAAATGTAAAACTCTTCCCCTCATTTTGCCCCATTTTTGGTATAAAATAGAAAGCAGACCTGTGCTGCAGTAAACAAAATCCAACTTTGCTTCAAATTTTTGAACAAAAAAGTGATTATAGGAAATAGGTAAGCTATGATTCTGGCTTAAACCCAGATAAAATCATCATTTTCCTGATCTGAATAGTTTGTTTTTCCAGTTCTCTGTTTTCACACTAAAAATTTGCAGACTTTAATAGCACAACAGGCACAATTAGCCATGAGTATTTCCAAGAAAACCCTGATTGAGACATATTAATGAGCTTGGTCATTTAAAAAAGTAATTTATTTTTAAAAATCCTTATCAATAAACTGAAAAGCACAAACCACAGATGAAAATAAAGTCATGCACTGGTGAAGAGCAGGTAAGCACATCTAAGCATAAAATATTTCTAAAGATAAAGAACAGAAGAGGAGAGTGGATCTGCATTTGTTGAAAGACTCTGGCAGTGGCTTGCTTGGATTTTGAACACAGATCAAAGTTATCCACAGCATAAATTCTCTTTGCTTGTATCTGTCTAGATGTTAGATATGTTTTGATAATGAGAATATTTTTATATTAACTGCCATTAAAACTCATAGCAAAGCAGAAGCTGGCATTAGAGTTTCACTGGAGTGCCATGGAGTTAAAATCAGTAATAAAACTCTGGTTCAAACACCTGGCATTTAATCCTGGATTTATTAGTAGTACTGGATGTGAGGCACAACACACTGGTTTGGCATTTCATAACTGTTCATCGTTATAGAGGAAAAGATGAGGAAATATTAAATCAGAAACTCCCTGGCTGCAGAATCACACAAAATCCCAGAACAGCTGGGTTGGAAGGGACCTGAAGGATCATCCAGTTCCAGCCTCTGCCATGGGCAGGGACACCTCTGTGTCCTGCTCCAAGCCCAGCCTGGCCTGAAACACCTCCAGATCTGTAGAAACGGGAGAAAAAAATAATCTGGATTGTTTGGCAGACAAAAAGACAGAGATGATCTCCTAAAAAAGGGAATTTGAAGCTCCCCCAGACCAAGAGTGGTTGATATGATTTTGATAAAAGTCTGCAGTGGAATGAAGGAGCAAAGGAGATTTCCCTGAGCTGCTGAAGTCAGTACACAATGTCCAAAAGTCCTTTCAGGAACTGCTGGATATTTTTATTGATGAAGCAAGAGGTTCCCATCCCAGAGATTCAGAGCACAGAGAACCCTCAGTGGGTTGCAGCTGTCCATTAGTGCTGTTAAAAACCTTACAAAAGTATTAACATGAAATTTATTTCCTTTTTGAAAAACAGGTACCCAAAATCTTGGTCTGTTCCCTGGGGACTCACACCATGATTGAAAGCCAATCACCACAAGCACCAAAATTCAGAGAGGATCAGAGGGATGATGATGATGGGGGACCATGGGTCAGAGGCATTTGGATCTGAGATCCCAGTGGATGTGAGGTATTCAGAGAGGATCAGAGGGATGATGATGATGGGGGACCATGGGTCAGAGGCATTTGGATCTGAGATCCCAGTGGATGTGAGGTGGCCACAGCTCCACATCCCTTAGCCCTGCTTGCTGTGAGATCCACACCCCACAACCTCCCCAGAAGCTGCTTGAGACCTTCAGAACCTCCAGTAGCCAACTTGTCACCCTCTGGCCCTTCCAGTGTCTGCCAGGGCCAGCTTTCAGAGCTCTCCCCTTCTCTCCAGCTGGGCTGAAGCTCTCTCACCAAACCAGGCAAACCCACTGTGCAGGAGTGCAGTTCCTCAGGGAACATTCCCAGCCCGGAATCTCCAATTCCTGCACCCACAGGAGCCCTGTGAGCCACAGCCCCTTCTCCAGCTGCTGGCCCTAACCCAAACCTTGCCCAGAACACCTGGAAATGGAGTTTAATAAGGAGACAGACTGAGCTGAGCAAGAGCAGAGGGTCAGCCCAGTTTTTCTGCCTGTTCTACAGCTTTTGTCCCCTCATCTCTCTGTTTTCCCACATTTGCTCCTCCCCAAGCCACATTGATTGGTCCTTCTGGAAATATCCTCTAATAACTTCCACACACTCTCACAGCCCCTGTAAGACCATCCCACGGTGAGTTTTATGTAATCTTCCAATGCTCCTCCCTTACATTCCTGTTCTGTGAGGGCAGCAAACCCCAGAGCTCTCAGGATCCCCTTGGGGAGCATTTCTTGGGCCAAGACATCCCAGTGGGTCTCAGCTGCTCACCCGCCCCAGGAGTGACTGAGACAGAGAATTCCATTGGCACCGATCACATTTTTGGGTTTGCTCCACCTAATTGCAGTTCCTCAACTCCTTGATGAGCCTTTGGGTTTGCGGTGATTAGCTGTTAATCAGCAATGCTAATGGCTTAGGGAAATATTCTGCCTGGTTTATTGCTCTTTCTGGCCAGCCCTTCCATGGCACCAAGCGTGACTTGCACAACTGAGAATCCAAAAATAATCTCCCAAGGTCTGGGGAGCCCTGTCTGGGCAACATCTTGTGCTCTCTTCCTTTCAGCCACCCTTTATCAGTCACCAGCTTCTCCTCACCCACATCTGTGGAGATTTGAGATCCTATAAACCTCTTCCTGATAAACAGCTGTTCCCTTTGTTGGTGTGTGCCCTTCCCTCCAATTAAGTTTTATTCCCGAGTTTCCTTCTCATTCACTCTGAGCCAAAGATGTGTGATGCTGACAACTGTGCCCCATTCACATCCCCTCTCCAAGCTCCTTTTCCCAGGCAGACTCACCAAATCAGCTGGTGAAATGTTTTCTCCACCCCACTGTGAGATAAAAGGGCAGGAATGAGGAGACTGGTGGACAACAGCAGCAACTGCTTTATCAGAGAAATATTCTAGATCTCTCAGACTGTTTTAAAGCAAAGAAATCGATATTGAAGCAGGGCCCACATGAAATATTTTTGCTTTTCCATCCCTAAGGGTATCCCTTGCAGACTCACCCCAGCAGCCACAGACCCTGCACTTGGGGCAAGGCAAAGAGAAAGCTTCACCTGCCCCAGCTGCAGATCAGAAAATTCATCAGCACCCCAAAATGCAGCCATGAAAACCCCAACAAGAACAGATTGTTCAGCTTTCCCTTTATTTCACCAGCCACTCTAGGGCAGATTTTTCTGTGTTCTTTGATGCTTTAGTGGAGCAGGGACTCTGCTCTGAAGGTGTGCCCATGGCACAGCTCAGAGGATTTACACAGCCTCAAAAACCCGGCCCTGCATTTTACCTTGGCCTTTCCAGCACACTGGTTTAATTTAACCCAAGGCCAAGAATTAAAATATTAAAAAAAAAAAAATCCCAACAATTCATGCCTGGTTACATTTGTGCTTGTGACCCACGCCTGTCCGAACAGGAGTTGGACAGGACAAAGCACAATGCACTTCCTTGCTTTTATTGCTCTCATTCACTTCATGTCATGCCAAAGAAGGTTGATTTAGGAAGTTCTAGTAATTAACTGCTGATGTTTTTGACTGCTGTGCCCAAGGGACTCACAATGACTTGTAATTGTTGTTCTGTAGGAAACGCTTTCTGGAACGATTGTAGATAACATATATTCTCTCGATGGCTTTACTTTTACTTGATTATTTTTTTAAGCCAGGAACATGATTTTGTCTTTCCTTTAAGCAAAAGTCACCTGCTCCCTGCATCCTGGAAACCTCATAAATCACCTTTCTCCTCACAGACCATGCTGTCACTTTGCTGTCCATGAAATAAAGAACCTTCTTCTTTCAGTGATACATTCAATATAGAATATATGAAGTGGAAAAAGCAAGGAGAGAGTAAAAATCAATGCTGTTTTTATACTTCAAGTTACAAAGTGTCTTTCTTAGCTCTTAGCAGCTGAGAAAAATTGAAAGGAGGAGGCTCAGGGACAGTGTTCATTTAGAGAGCATCAGTTGTAACAAGAATTTAAACCCAGGCTGGTGCTATTAGAGGAGACTCTAACAGATTCATAGAATGTGATGGGTTTGAAGGGACCTTAAATATTAATCAGTTCCAACCCTCTGCCATGGGCACCTTCCATTATCCCGGAGTTCTCCAAGCTCCATCCAGCCTGGCCTTGGACACTTCCAGGGATCCAGGAGCAGCCACATTTTCTCTGGAAATGTATTCCAGGACCTCCCCACCCTCACAGGGAAGAATTTCTTCCTAATATCCACTTGAAACCTGCCCTCTTTCAGGGTGAAGCTATTCTCCTGCCACTCTTCACCTCTGTAAATCATCTCTCTCCATCTTTCTTGCAGGCTCCCTTCAGATACTGGAAGGCAGCAATTAAGTCACTCACTTCTCCAGGTTGAATAATCCCAATTCTTTTAGCTTTTCCTCATAGCTCTCAATATAGCCTCTCACTCATCATGATATTTCTCTATGTTTTCAGTCACTGTTCTGTTAAAAATTAATTTGTGGGTGCTTTAGCACTATTGCTTTATTGAATGCTTACATAGATTCTACTCAAAATTAAAATGAACATAATAATTATGGTTCCAATTCCTCTTGGTCTGGCCCATGCTACTCATGTACACAGACATGTGGGGTGATTTTTGGGTTGTCCTGTTCAGGGACAGGAGTTGGACTTGATCCTTGTGGGTCCCTTCTAGCTCAGGTTATTCTGTGATTCTGTGATTTTATGCATTTCTGAAAGCAAGCACTATTAAACACCTTTTTTTCTCTCTCATATACTCAACAGCTGTGTATCTAAAACTATATTTCATACTGAAAAAAAAAACAAACCCAAACCTGATTTTTCAGATTTTCACTCATTATATTCATCTGCTACTGACTGAAAACCAACCCCAGCAAACCCAGAACAAATCCTAATGAGCATGCTGTGTTTGCCAGGTTTGCAAACTGGAATAACAATTTGAGAAATGCTGGATTGTTTCACGGGACTGACCTGAGCAAGGGAGGCTCAGGAAGGATATGGTGATAGGAATCCAGCCCTGAGAAGGATGTCAGTCATAATAAAAAGCGCTCTGCACTGAAGTGCTCGTAAAAGAGCAGCTTTCTTCACACGCCATGGCAGAGCACTCATTACTCATTTGTCACCCTTGCTGGGAGTGACATTTACCAGCTGCAATTTGCCATTGTGATATTTTCCCCCTTTTTGCTCCCATTGACCAAATGTAAACAATTCACGACAGCAGATCTGAGATCTCATCAACAGCGTGCTGCAGCCACTCCAAAACAGGAACAGGGCCATGTGTCACTGACAGTAAAACACACAGAAGGGTTTTCTCAGCCAAGAGCGATCTTCCAGCAGAAAGAGGAAAATGTGGAGCCCACTGAAAATGGTGTTTAGCTGATTTCAACAGAAATGGTCAGGCTGGAAGGACCACAGTGGGTCACACCTGCTCCAAGTTCCTGCTCCAGTCATGCCAGAGCTCATGGCACAGGATTGTGTCCACACAGCTCTGGAATATCTCCAGTCCATACTTGGAATGAGCTTGGCCCTCAGTACGTTTTTCTCCTGGCAAATGAAGCACAGGCTTAACACTGCATCACAAATTAAAAATTATCTGAGTAAGACAGAAGCTGGTGATTGGTGATGTCCTTTGCCTCAGAGTAAAACAATTTGTATCATCTTCCATGTTCAATGTTTAATGTGGATTTTTATTTCTTACTTAAGATACTGGAATTAATTTCCTGTTGCACCTTCCACTCACCACCCCATGACAATGCTTTTACAATGTTTAGGATTTAATACTTTCCAAAACTCCACTAATTTGACCCATGACATGTTCACAGCTCAACCACAACCGAGTGGTTGCTCTGTACCTGTGACCTCAGTTTGGATTTTCACATCTCCTGGGATTTTCACATCTCTGAGCCTTGCAGAAACCCATCCATCCTCAGGGGAACTTCCCCCCAGACCTGCACAGGTGGAAACCCTGCACTGCTCCCTTCCCTCAGCCACAAGGAATATTTTTCCATCTCTCTACAGCGGTGATTCAGGGTCTGGAGACCTTGGCTCCCATCCACAGCACTCACCAAAGCAAGCACAGCTCAACAAAAGGTATGTTTGTGGAATGTAACTTTTAACCTCCTATCCTTTGTGTATTTTACAGAGAGGAGCTGAACACTTTTGTTCCTTTTTTTGGTTACACATTCTTCACTGGTGTTTTGTCAATTAATAAATATTTGCTGAATTCCAGTGCATGGAGTATTTTTACGAATGCCCAGAATTTTTCTTAGATTAATTCAGAAGGCCTTGCCAAATGATAAGATGGTGATAAGGAAGTAAGCAGAACACCCACACAAGGTACAGTTATCTTGGGTGTTTTATCAGGATTTAGGGTTGTGACACAGCCCCAGTGCTGCTGTACAAGAAATACAAATTCTCACGTCCAGGACACCTTCCAGGTCCCTCCTCTGATCCAGCTCCTGTGTGCTTACATGAATAACCTGATTTATCAGCAACTCCTTTTCCAAAAGCTGGCAAACTGCTGCTACTCAGCCCTGTGCTTCCTTCCACAGAGATGATTCTCTTCTCCCAGGTGAGAGGTGTGAGATGGAAGCCAGAGGTGAGGATGGTGCAGCAGGAATCTCTGACCATCATCTCATTCACCTGTTCTGACAAGCCCCATAAACACAACTTCCTTCTTCCCAGGCTTTATCATCCACACACAGTGGGATCCATTTGAATCAGTCATCCTGAACTCCTCTAATAAATCAGTGTAACCAGTGGAAATCCAGAGAGCAGGAAGAGAAAAATGCAATTCCTTCTGTAGCCCCTAAACCAGAGCAGGTGCCTGAAGTGCCTGTTTCTCACCTGTGCCTTTCAGGATATTCCTGAGTCACTGGTTTAGATGGAGATATCCACCCTGAAAACACCTGGGAGGAGATATTTTGATGATGGTGATGATGATGATGACATTTCCAGGGATGGGACAGCCACAGCTTCTCTGGGTAACCTGTGCCACGACCTCACCACACCCACAGGGAATTCCTTCCCAGTATCCCACCCATCCCTGCCCTCTGTCAGTTTGAAGCCATTCCCTGTGTCCTGTCCCTCCATCCCTTGTCCCCAGTCCCTCTCCAGCTCTCCTTTAGGCACTAGAAGGGTCTCTCCTCTTCTCGAAGCCTTCTCCAGGCTGAAGAACCCCAATTCTTTCAGCTTTTCCTCAAAGAAGGAGTGTTTTATTCCATTAAATCAAAAATGGAGGCACCCAGATGCAGGGGTTGTTGTAAGAGATTTTAATCAGTGTTTAGCAAGGATGTGGAATGCATGGGATGTGCACAGTGCCATGGAAAACACTGAAGCACCACCTGCAACTCACTGTGAGGACAAGGGGCAGAGATCAGAGAAAATGCTTTAATTCCAGGATCTGGAAAAGCCTCAGTGCTGTCACTGTATGGATATTTGAGTTGTGCCTTTAAGCAGAGCTTCCTGAAGGATCAACAGCTGGAGTCACCCAGAATTCCTTCAGAAAAAAAAATGAAATTTAAGGAAAAATCCTCACAGCAGATGAAACTAAAAATGTTGAAGTACTCATAACTATTTATCTTAGAAAAAACCCTACTTTTCCCTTGTAAAATCTGTGCTTGATTTCTGGCTGATATAGCCAGCAACTATTAGTGAGGGATGCACAAAATCTGGTTGTTTTCAACTGCACCAACAATTCCTCCCCACCCTGTTTGAAATGACAAATAAAACACCTGATAAAGCCCTTTTTCCTTCTCTAGTTGTATAAACAAGGCTGCTAAGGAGGAACTGCTTCCTTATTTCAAGGCTGGTGTTGAATTTATTATTTTATAGCCAATGAAAACAAATCAGTGAAGAGTGTGAGTGTACACAAATTGTCCTTAATGGAGTGACTTTTCCTTAGGAGGTGCAGCAGATGGGATCACACCCAGATACAGGAGCAACCACTGCCATTCCCATAAAAAAAAATAAATCTCTGTTTCCTACATGATCTTTTTGATGAAAAAGTAAGATAAATCTATGCACATTAAGGTTTTGGTGCTTGATTCTTAATTTTGACATTTCTAAAATCATAAACTGAAAAGAAAAGCTATTACAGGACAAACTTTGGTGAGGGTTAGGTTTTTATCATCTAAAACATGACTGTGCATTCCCCACGTATTGAGAATGTGAAATTCAGGGCAGTTCCCTTCATAGTAAACTTATCCTGGGACAGGAAAATAAAGCAGAGTTACCAAAATAATTGAAATCTGTATTTTTTTTACTGCATTATATTATTGCAATCATACCCCACATCATGTAGTCCTTCTGAAAAAGTAACTATTTTACTGCTTCAAAAGATTGGTGCAAGTATTTTCAGGAAAAAAACAGTTGTTGGATGTCATTGGTTTTTAATGCAGCTGCCAACCAGCACCAGAAAAAATCCTGGTTTCTCTCAGTGCTTCACTTTCAGCAAGTGAATCCTCAGAGCCCCTGAACCATTTATCCCTGGTGGAAAACTTGGCTTCTGGTGGTGTCATTCTTCCAAGCTCTTCAGCTCCCCTTGATTACTGAAGTGACCATTTCCTGCCATTTCAAATCAGCCCTTTAGATACATTGCAAACACCAACAAACACAAATCTGCCCCAGGAAAGTGAAAACCTGAAAGCAAGAGACTCAAGCTGTCATTTTTAATTTACCTGGGAGCCAAACCCACATGAATCCTGCAGGGATTCATTCAGGGGATTAGTCATCATATCTTAATTTTTTCCCAGATTTAACCAGAATAAAGACAGGCATGTAAAAAATAAACATCAGGAATTCTGTAAATTTGTGAATTTTGCCCACAGCCATGATTTTTTGCTCTTGCCATTATTTTTCCACTGACCTGATGTGGCCCATGAAACATTCACAACTCAATCTCCCAGATTAATTTCCAGTAACAATTCAATTATTAAAAAATGAGGAGGAAATCTGGGCTTTTTCCTGACCACTGCTTTAAATGTTTTATTTGTATGGGACACTCTGTACAAGACAAAGCTAAATAAACATTTTACAAAAAGGTGATAAATAGGACACCCTGCCAAAATAGTAACTCTGCTTCCATATTCATCTCCATACACAATAAGCCACGTTTGTTATTAGTTAAGGGGTCAATTTTCAGCACAGGGTGAAATTTTTTTATTCCACAGAAGGAAAGAGAATGAAATGAAGACACCATGCAGACCTAAGTGCCAACATCACTGGTGTCTTTCAAAGCTCAATTATCAAATGGTCACTGCTTTGTTCAGTTCAGGAAGTCACATTATTTGGGAAATTAAAAAAGAAAATAAAAAAAGAGAAATAATGAAGAGGAAAATATAATTTAAAAAGATTGGACAGGATGTATTTCTACACAGATTTTTTGCACTACCACACAGTATTTTGCATTGCCTTGTGTGATTGACCCAAAAAGCCCAGTAATGTATTAAAGGAAATAATTCCTGGTGCTTTACATTGAATAAAAACATGCAAGTTCTGAAGCTGGCAGCAACCAGGTAATGCTCTGGCATTATTTTTTGAGAGTATTTAGATCTAAATTAATGTTCTGGCTGCAGATTCCTTCCAAGCAGCCTGGTAAGGACACAAAGGGGAAGGAACCTGCAGCTCCCAGCTCCCAGGGCAGGGCTGGTGGAAGGAGCTGCCCTGCCCAGGTGCTGATTTGGGAACATGGTTCAGGCTCTTTTTTAACTCCTCTGTGAGTGAGGCCATGGGTGAATCTTGAATTCACTGTCAGGTGGGCAGCGCACTTTGCAAACAAATATACAAGGACACAATGATAGACAATTGGTGAGAAAAAAACCTGTTTTCAGAGAAATATTATCCATAATCAGTGATGAAGGAGCCACAAAGTTCTTTTTTAGAAAGAGGCACAGAGCTCAGGACCTCTCCTCATCTCTCTTCAGCCTCCACAAGAACCCATAAACAACAATTTCCAAGCAGTCTGCCCTCTTCCTCATACCCTAAAAATCTTTACATCTTCCTGGGTGCAATCCACTGGAGACAATCCTCTTGAGTTCCCTTTATGGGAACAGCTCATCCTAAAGCTGCAGCACAGCCTGGTCTGTGCCCTCCTGTGGACAGAGAACAGATCCCCTGAGCACATCTGCACTGCAGACATCCAGATTTCAGCCAGCTCAAACCTCCCTCCTGCCTTATCTGTGCTGCTCTGCTCTCAGGGACTGGGAGGTTATCTCCAGTCTGACACTGTTTAAGGCTTTTAAATAAATGGTGTGGGTTTTCTAGACTGCAAAAACCAGAAAGGAATTTTTTGGTTCCAAAAATCTTCCAGTATTTGTCACCTCTGTAGAATTTTCTCTCCTAAAAATTTTATATTATGGATGCCCTGTGAGGCAGGTGGAAAAATCAAGCTGCATTTTGTTTCATGAAACAAAGTGTGGACTACAGAATATACAAATTTCAAGAGGGAAATAGGTTTTACAGCTGGGATCTTTGGCTGTTTGGGACTTCCCAGAAACACTGAAGCTCAGACTGAGGTATCTTAAAAGACATTCTTGAATCTAGCTGCAGCTGACAGCACAAACACATCCCTCACTACACAGGGATGGCAGGGTCAGCAGGAATGAGCATGAATCTGATGCTGATGATGTCTCAGAGGCTGAATCTCTTTGGGAGATCACAAACTGTTAAGTTTATCTATCTAATGTAAACCATACAGATTTTATTACACTGAAATAAATAGAACTAAATAACTGCAACCCTGAGATGCTTCACTGCATAAAATGGCTTTAAACTGAAAGAGAGCAGGTTTAGATTGGATATTAGGAAGAAAATCTTTCCTGTGAGGGTGGGGAGACCCTGGCACAGGGTGCCCAGAGAAGTTGTGGCTGCTCCTGGATTTCTGGAAGTGTCCAAGGCCAGTCTGGATACTGGGGCTTGGAGCAGCCTGGGAGGGTGGAAGGTGTCCCTGTCTTTAATTTCCCTTCCAACCCAAACGGTTCAGTGATTCTATGACAGTTTGATATGAATGGGAAGCAAAGGGGAGGCAGATCTTCATGCAAAGGCCATTTAACCTTTCAGGTACTCCTTTACAACTCATATTCAGGTTGGTTTTCAGATCTGATTCCAGTGCTAATTCCCTGAGAGCTCCATTTGCACAGTCAGAGACATTGCTTGCACCTACCTCCAGAACAACACTGAATTTTTGCTGGAAATTGATTTTGCACTCATTTTTCAGGACCCAGAGGAGTTTCCACACTGAGTAGGAAGAAGATGCTAAGGTAAACATCAGAAAGTAAAAGTCTTTTATTGAATTCCTATGAAATACTCACTCTCAAGAGAGAGGAATATCTCTAGAAACACCACTTATCTGCCTGTTTTTCCCAAGGCATTTTTTTCCCAACCTTCTGCACAGTAACTTGCTCCAATTTTGCTAAAGAGTTGCTAAAACAGAATTAATCAGAGTACAAACTGTGGCTTCAGTAGCTCAGTATCCATCTCCACAGTACCTCATTCCAGCACATGCATTTTATTTAACCATGGAAACTGGGACCTATCACAGATAGGCACCATCTGAATTTCCAACTAACAACTCTTCTGTTTTCTTGTAGTTCTGAAGAAGCAATCACAGATCTGTCACTTGGGTGTGAATAAACCCTGGTGTAGAAATAAGGGCATAAATGTAAAGATGCTGATAGAGCTGCCTCTTACCAGAAAGCAAAATGAGCTATATCAGCACGAGGCACTGTTACACACCAGCTGCACCCAGCACTAGGAACATACTAATGGGATTATTTGGTAACACACAACCACAATCCTTACTGCAAATTCATGACACAATGAGAGCTTGGTATAGGCCAGGCTTTCCCTGGAAAGCCCAGGTGGTCACCAACCTATTTAGGTTTGCTAACACCAGGTAAGGAGGTGAGTATGTGTTCCTTGGATGATGTTTTATAGTGGCACTGGAGTTTTTTCAAGGAAGAACACGACAGAGAAGGCTGTAAAGTCAGAGAAATCTGGGTTCAGCATCTCCCCTCAGATGCTTCCAAACAATTGCAGGATGCAGAGTGGATCCAGAAGGAGACCTCAAGGGGATGTTGATGACTTCACTGCTTCATCTGTGACCTTGATTTGGTGGTGGGAACCCAGGCTGCCCTCAGAGCTTTATGCTGAAGGCAGTGACAAGGAATTCACGTCAGAGTTGTTTACATTAAACACAAAATATCTGAAGCACGAGGTGACTGAGGTGAAACTCTGCCAGCCTGTAAAGCTTGTCATTCTTCCTCATCTCAAGCTGCCCTATTTCCTGTATTGGTGGGAATAGGAATGTGCTCGTTCAGTCATTTCCTTTTGGTCTTCCCAAATAAAGTGCAGGTCAGAGCAGTCACAAGATGGGTTCTGTGCCATTCCAGTCGATGACAGCTCCTTGCCACCTAGAAATGAAATCATTGACATCCATCAGTTCATCACTGGAAAGGCAAACCCAGAGCCCTGAACCAGCCAAGGAACCTCATAGAGACTGGGATGGATTTGTTTGGGGTAACTAATCACATCCCAAAGGGAAGCGAGCAGAAGTGAGGGAATTGTACCCCCTGATTTTGGGTGCCAAGGTTGGAGGTCTCTGTCCTGACCCTCCCTCCAGCCTCTCTGGGCAACACAGAGTCCTCAGCAGCAGCTGATTCCCAAGAGAAACCTTCATGTTGGACAGAATAATTAGGGAATGCCCAAGATGGGTACAAGAATTAACCCTAAATAACCCAAACTCACTCTCAGCTGTCAGCAGAGCTGTTCAGCTCTGATTAATAACTCTCTGACTCTGAGATCCTGTGCCTGGATCACACCACTGATCTTTGCCCCTGACCTTGGCTTCTCCAAGCATTCCATGGCTCACTTTAATGGTGATGTTTTGCCCCATTTTCTGGGAACTAAACTGTTGCATTCCCAGTGCAGGGAACTTCTTTCTGTTCTGAAAATCTGTCTCAGAGTGGTAAGACATTGGTGGGGGAACACTGAGTTGCCAGTGCCACATTCTTTCTGTCACCGAGGACAGGATGTGTCAGCAAGGATATGGCAGCTCAGTCCTTGTGCTGAGCAAATCAATTAAGTGTAAAACAAACCCAAAAGCTGAATTCTTGCAGTCTTCAGGGCAGTGTTTCAAAGGAAGTGACCATCTGAGGGATATTGGGAAATTTTTCCTTCTAGTCTTTTTACTTTGCTGAGAAAATGAATATCAAAAAAATGCAGAGATTGTCTCCATCTCAGGAATACTTAGCAGGAATGCACAGCAGAGATGCCCCACATCTTAAATTAAAAGCAGAATTTGCTTCATCTGAGGTTATTCAATCATTTGCCAGAGGTGAGAGCTATCCCTGACAGAGGTTCAGAATGTCACCCTTAAACAACCAAATGGAAAAAACAACTGCCACCTTCTGTCACTACGAGATTTTTCAGGTAATGCCACCAAATCATCCCTTATCTTTGAGTACAATCTTGCCAAGGTGCCACTTTCTATCTCCCCAGGGTATTTAAAGCTTTGAGAGGGATCCACAGAGGACAAAAAACACCAAATGAGCCTGCAGTGTGCCTTGAGGGATTCCTCACATTGCTGACACCATTTCTGCTGTTGGTAAAGCTGTTGTTAATCACAGTGCAGTGAGGAACTGGCCTTTTTTAAAACAGGCTTTCCATAAAGAGCTAAAACAGAACATAATTTTTGAAGCAGGACTGAAGGGTACTTTCAGAACAAGACTCATCTCCTGGGTTTATTTTTTAGACCAAAAAGCAGCTTTTGGCTGTTTGCTTCTATGAGACAGGTCCAAAACTTTTTCCCCTCTTGCATCTTCACTAGAAAAGGTGTCAAAGAGTGAGGAATCTCACTCACAGATGCTGAAAAAGTATTTTATTTACAAACAGACAGAAAACTTCCTGGACAGTGCAGGCGATCACTTCCCCAAACCATCCTGCCAGAGAGCAAATCAAACACGAGGCATTTTCTAGCTGCTGAATCAATTATAATTTATCAGATTAGCAAAAGGAAAACTACATTTGACCCACGTGCTTCAAGCACAACCTCAGCCAAGGGTCATGCACTGACGGGAACAGGAGAGGAAGAGTCAGGCCCTGAACAAAGCTCAGTCTGGAATTGCACTCAGTGAGCATCTCCTGTGCTGATAACCTGGCATTGTTTGGGAGCACATCAATAATTCAGGCTGAAATGCCCAGGCTCTGCTCTTCCCTCACCCACTAAATCCCCTTTGGGTATTCACTGCACAGTCAGCAGGGGAACTCATGGATCCCACGCCCCACTACCACAGAGGGTTAATAAAAATACTGCTAAATTCAAGTTAGAATAGCAGATCAGGGCTTGGCTCCCCTCAGGCAGAGCTAACAGATGTTATTTCCTCCAGTGCTGAGGATCAGGACTGTGATATAAGAGTATTCCTCAGGGAAGAGCAGGATAACTTGTCTGCACGGCATCTCCAAAACAAGCCAGGGATGCACATTCCAGACATCCCTGGGCCAGGATCCCACTGCTGCCACTGACACCTGGGGCTGAGAGCCACAAGAAAAGCACTTTTACCTGTCCTTTTTTGGGGGGTCTGCAAGTTACACTGACAGCTGTTGGGGACTGGCCATTCCAGAACCAGCTGAAGGGTTCCCTGCTTTCAACTCAGAACTGAACTCTTCTGATGTTTTATACAACAGGGACTGAAAACATGAGCCTCCTGCTCCTCCTGCAGAAGGAAAACAGCCCTTCTCTTTGATAATAAATATAATATTAATAATAATGTCAATTATGATGATTATTATTTAAAACTAAATGCAAAACCAGTGTAGTTTTCCCTTTAAGGGAGGGTAAGAGAACAAAGAGCAGGCAAACGTGAGGCACAAAACTCAGTGTGTTACAGGATGGTGGTGCTCAGGTATTGGGGTAAGCAGTGGGCTTGTCATGGCTTCAACCACAACTGAGGTGTGTGAATGGAAGGAAAACTCTCTATTAACAATAAAACCAATTAATGGTAGTTATCATCTCAAGTCTGATTGCCCAGGCCATGGAATTCTCCACTCTCCTGCATTTTTTGATGAGAGAAGTCTGATATGGAACTTCATAATGAATTCTTCATCATAATAAGTAACAGCTCTTTGTTTTATTAAAAATCAGTTTAGGAGAGTTTTCCATAGTTGTGTGATAAAAAACCTTACTATTTTTAATCCCCTAAATTGCTAAAGTTTTGGCTACTTGGGTTGGTTTTTACTTTTCCTTATGTCCTGTTCTGTAGTTGGAAAATTCTTAAAACAAAAAGGAAAAATTTAACATGAAAAACCTTTTGCAGCAAGGCCACACTTAAATAAATACCCTCAGAGCAAAGGAAGCACTGAAAACAAGGAGCCAGCCTGACCAGGGTAAATCAGACAGTGCTGAGAATGCTATAAACAAAATAAATTGACACTGGAATTTGCTGGTAATTTATCTCTCCAGCAGATTAAAGCAGGGAACTTAAAATAAACAAACAGCAGCACCACCAACACTATACAACTCTGACACAATGCCAGCAATGGAAGATATTCTAAGACTTTAAGTAGTTGCATGCATTAATCTCCCCATGGGGCTTTCTGAGGTTATACATTATTTATTTCAGTTTGAATTCATGCTTATGTGCCACTGGAAATGAAGAATCAATAAAATCTGTATGTGCAGGAAGGTTGGACTGATGTCAGCGCTGTCACCCTGCCTCTTCTACCTTGCAGTGATTTTCTGATCAACACACTGGCAGCCACTGTCCTTATTTATTTATTTTCTGCAAGAACAGGAGGGAAACTGCAAGAGAAACCTGAAACTGCCTGGCTTGCTGATTTAACAAAGGTTATGGGCTCTGACAATGAGGCTTTCACTTCTTGCTCCAGAGATATCCAGATAGTAACTTCCTTGGTAATTGATAATTGATATAAAGCTGAATTTTCTGCCCAGTTAAATTTCTCCATTTTGCTTCTTTCATGTCTCACTAAGCTGAAAATGTTCCCATGAACTTCAGTATGATTTGGATGAATTGCTTATATGGGCCTCAAAATGGCCATGAAAATCCCATCATGACAGGAATTAGTCTTGTATGTAAGGAGAGAATGTGAGCTAAGGGCTGTCAGGAATGACTGCACAAAACCTGGTGTTCTGTGTCCTGACAAACTCTGTGCTGCCCACAGACAGCTGGAAGAAACTGAGACTCTTCAATGGGGCTCCATACATTGAAAATAACACTCAGGCCCCCACTTTGGTTCTTCAGAAAAGACTGATGAAAATGAAATAAATTGTCTCATTTTCTCATTAGACCCCTGCAATCAAGCATTTTGGGAATCTCAATTTAGATCTATTGCAACCAAGCTGTGCTCTCAGACTGAATTTGGCTCAGTCAGTTCTTGGTGATGTAGTGAAGGTTCCTCTAAGAATGAACACCTTGGACAGTTCAATGTTAATTACAATAAGACACAATTAAATGTGTAAAACATGTTATCACAGCCTGGCCCATGCAGATCCTTTCAGATTTTTAAGCATTAATTTTTCAGCTTTGCTTGCTGATTTTTTAATTTTTTTTTTAACACTCCAACCTCACATACACTACTTGGATCAACAACTGAATGCATCTGTATGAAAAACTGCAATTTCACTTACTTTGTCCTAATACAGTGCTCAAGTGGAGGAGTAAGGTCATTTTCTTTATTTTCAGGGCACACCTGAGTTGTATCTGCAGAGACAAACAGACATTGTTAGTGGCTGGGCAATTTCCTCTCCATGCAGAAATCTCAGAGGGTTTGAGCCCAACCACTGCAACATCCACCACTGACCATGTCTGATCCAGGTCAGATTGCTCACACAGAGATGGTTTCAAGGGAAACCACAGATCAGAAAATGAAATAATGACAGCTGTAGGGCTGTCATGAGGCTTTTATTTCACAATTGATGTTGCAATTACTGAGTAACCTTTGTTCCTCAAACACTAAGGACATTGGTGGTGCTACACTTGAATAGGAAGCCCCAAGCCCAGTTTGAATTGGGCTAAGACTATTCCAGCCTGGAGAAGATTGTCCCTTTAGTGCTGTCTTGGGTTACAATACAGAGTGTGATAAAAGGGATCTATTCTATCACCATCTGCTGAGGGTGGGGGCAGTGATCCTGATCTCCATAGAAGATGTTCTGCTAATGGGCCATCCATTGAAACCAGGCAGGGTATTGTTCTTTATCTTTTCACAACCCATCCTTCCTCCAGCCATTTTCTGCTCATGGCCATTGAGTCCCACTGTGGGACTGATAAAATTACT
>PYHW01009766.1:756034-772990 GCA_013186435.1 Turdus rufiventris | reverse complement strand
GTCCAGGAGCACTGCTCCAACTGAGCCACATCTGTCACTGCAGGAGGATGCAGCCACCATGGAATGGCACTGCTGCCAACACCCTGCCCGACGGGTGTCAGGTTGTACTCTGACTGTGTCAGGGTTTGGGATTTGTTCTTTGTAGTACTGTATTTCCATTTTTATTTCCCTAGTAAAGAACTCTTATTCCTAATTCCCATATCTTTGCCTGAGAGCCGCTTGATTTCAAAATTCTAATAATTTGGTGGGAGGGGTTTCCATTCTCCATTTCAAAGAGAGGCTCCTGCATTTCTTAGCAGACACCTTGTCCTCCAAACCTCCAAACTAGGACAAGTGCTCAGCAAGCAGTGCAGAGACAGGACAAGATGCTGCAGGGTGTGATGTCAGGGAGCCTCCCCTGATGAGCATTCCTTGGGGATGGAGAGGCCATGGCAGCGCTCCGGGGAAAACAGAGAGGTCACTGTCTCAGACACAGCATCTGTCAACAGTGAAAGTAGAGCTGACCTTCCCAGGGACAAAACATCCTGCCACCAGCTTGGATGTCATCTGCTCAGCTGTTTCCTGTTTTGGAGCCAAACATTTAAACTGCAGCAGACCAGGGTTTTGTTTTTTTTTTTTTTTCCTTTTCTCTTTTCTGTCACCCTGCCAACGGATTGCCAAGGCAGGGTGCAGGGTTTGGGTCTGCTTCAGTGAGACTGTTGTAGACAGGATGGGATGGGACTGTCCTGACCATTCAAGCTGCCAGTGTCAGATCTATCTGTCACAGCAAGGACCTGGCTCTCCCCTGTGTGTTGATCTGGTGGGTACAAACACATGCAGAAAACTCGGGATGAATGCGAGGGTTGGAGTGGAGAGAAATGGACAATATTTAAAAGTACATAAAGTACTGGTGGTTTTCCTGTAGGTCCTCAGGAACTTACAGGCACACAGCAATCTTTTAAGTTTTAAAGAGCCTTTTTTATCATAGTTTTGAAGAGTTTGTAACACAGAATTTTAGAATAATAGAAGTTGAAAGTTCTAAGATCATCAAGTCTAACCATAAATCCACATTCAGCATTAAACCCTGTCCCCAAGTGCCACAACTACAGTTTTTTTGAGCACTTCCAGGAATGGTGACGCCACCACTTCCCTGGGCAGCCTGTTCCAGTGCTTGACAATGCCTTCTGAGAAGAAATTTTTCTCTAAACCTCTCCTGGTGCAACCTAAGCCACAGTCCTGAACATAGCCCTGGCTGCCTTTCCCACTCATGGCCAACTTTGATGAATTTTGTCATTTTTAGATTTGAATTCTTCCAATCAAAAGGATAAAAAGTATCACAAAGATGTATCTAAGAGTAAAAGGAATGTGTATATTCTACCCTGAATTAGTGAGAAACTGAGTGCCAGCATTGTTAACAGCTTTTCTCTGCCCATCCAAAATTTCTACCCCAATGCAAAGATTTATTATTATTTTCCTCTCTTATGAACTTTATGTTCCTTGTCTACACTTTGGCAAATGGTTAAGTATGAGCAAATTCTCAACATAAAGTAGCAATTGCTACTACTCCCAAAATATAATTCCACTCTTCTGTCTTTTCTGCCTTTCTTGCCCAGTGCAATTTCTTCAATATTTCCTGAAATGTGACCTTGATGGTAATTTCACCTAATTGTAATCAAGATTCCAATTTCAAGAAATTCAACTTCTTGCTCAAGTAAAGCAAACAGCTTTGCTGCCCAGCAGCAGGGAAATGTGGCTGGGGCAGCAGCCAGCTCCTCCTGCTGCATCTCCAGCTGATGCTGCCTAAAATCACCTCTTGTTGGGATCTCCACAAGGGAAATACCAGCAATATTCAGCATTCTGAAATTTCCATCTGCTCCTGAGTGCTGGGTTTAGATGTTTGGCCAGAGTTACCTTTCTGGATGTAAAGTCATTACAGTTTTCTCCAGACCTTGCAAGGGATTACTGCACAGCAAGAACCAGGCCAGCATTTTTGTGGAATGATGAAAATATCTGCATTTTTACTGCCTTTTGCAGAATTTCACAGATAACAAAGGATTTACTGGGACACGTCCCTGGAAGGGGCTATGGCCACAACAAAGAGATATCTACAGCTCCATACACATTTCAGCTTTGAGGAGAAACACAAAGAAATGCCATGACAGCTTGGACAGCAAAGGGAAAAATTTGTATGTGCTCTGGGCAATTTCTCATCCAGGGGTCTTAGAGGGTTTGGCAGTTCTTGATTTTGGAAACGTTCCTGGTGATGGAAAGACACATTAAGATACCTGTTTTGGACCAGATGTGATGTGGTACAACACAACAGAAAAACATGTCTCTGGTCCTGTGCTGAGCTGTATCATTCCTGTCACTTTTATCTGGGGTGTGGGAACCACAGCCCCGTGAAAACTGATCATTTTTGGAGCTGATATATCATGTGACCCCTACAATAGAATGACAGGGATTTTTTTTAAAATAAGAGGCAAATAACAGGCAGAAAGTTGATTGACTCACTACTAAATTTCATGAGTGTTCAAACCCCCAAGCACTCCCAGCACTGAAACAACTCAGCCACGTGCACTCAGCAGAATATACAATACCCATGCTGTGCAAAAAACCAGGATGTTGGTGCAAACAAGGAATGGAGACAAGTTATTTCTAAAGAACAGATTACAGTAGAGTGGCTCCTTAAGATTGAGAAGGAATTTGGTTATCAAAAAATCCCAGACAAGATTGTATAAATGTACCAAAACAAAGAAAATAAAAGGTGAGTAGGATATTATTAGCAAACAGGGATTTAGTTCTGGAGAACGTGTTGAAGTAGGTGCTTTCTAAGGATCAGAATACTCATCCAAATTCCTTCCAGTTGAAGAAGTATTTACTGTAAAAGCAGCTGTATAATTTGGCATGGTTTCCTGAAACAAGGAGTGTAACAAGTTGGAAGATCTTTTGCAGGTTTGTGCTGCCAGGCAGGTAAGAGACTAAACTTTTCTAGCAGATTACTGTCATCTTCTCGCCTTGCAAGCAAGGATTTCATGTTCCCTCACTGTCTGCTCATTTTCCTGCAGGCATTTAGGGGAGGAACTGGAGACTAGCACTTTCTGCCTGTAGAAATTATGTGAGATGATGTGCAGCAGAATGGGAGTAGTGAAATATATTTTACAATCCTGGGAGTATGAATAAGCCAGAGATCACAAGCTGTTCCTTGGGAATCTGTGCCACTGGAAGATTTGTCAGTGTGTATAAAGTGACACATCCTCACTGTTACCCCTTTCAAGAGCTTTTCCTCAAAACTTCCTTGTGAAATATAATTAATCACCAAAACTAATGATGGAAATTAGGCAACAGCACACAAATTTACATTCACTGCTTGCAACCATCAGTGTTTGCATTATTGGATCCTCCTCAGAGTCAGGGAGCTGCTCATACCCACTGTCAGCCGTATCTCCTCATCCTGGTTAGCCAAGCCATCGTAGTAATAGAGATCAAATCTCCTTCCCATCTTCCAGTCACTGAGCAAATCCTTTTCCAAACAAAAAAGCACACTGAAGTGGCTTTCACTGCACACCAGCCAAATTGGGTACTTGGGAGTCTTCAAGTAACAACCAACCTAGAGAAAAAGACAAAAATAGCAGACCATCACTGGGCTGGGGGGAGAAGGGAGCCATTGTGGAAAACATAAAATTTGGAAGATCATTTATTTATTCTAGTCCACAAACACTAATGAAAGCTCATTAGAGACTGTTGATGAAGCAGACCAATAAATCATGGAGCACACTGTGAGGTTATGAACCTCTGGTGCTCTCGGTGCATCCTTTGTGCTGGGTTATCTCCAAATGATTAAAGCAGCTAATAGTTGCTAAAAAGGTTATTTATTGTAAAAGTGCATCAAAAGGCATGGTCACAGACATTACAGTCCATGCTAGGTTTTAGCATAAAGTCCCAAATAAAGCAGGAGCCATCCCCAGGGGACCCAGAGAGGCTGGTGCTGCTGCCAGAGCTCTGATCTTCTTCTGGGGTGTTGGAGACGCTGGCACAGCAAAGCAAAATAGAAAACAATGGCAAAGCAATGGCAAAGCAATGGCAAAGAAATGGCAAAGCAATGGTAAAGCAATGGCAAAGCAATGGCAAAGAAATGGCAGAGCAATGGCAAAGCAATGGCAAAGCAATGGCAAAGCAATGGCAAAGCAATGGCAAAAAGCACTGACTCTCCCCAATATAAAATCTTATATAGGATTTTTCCAACAAGCTAACACATAAATTCAAACCACTACTTCTCAACCTATGAGAATTCTAATTTCTTAACATGTTAGGATACGTATAAACTACATATACAATCTGTCTTGTTCTGTCTGAAAAATGTAAGCAATATTCTCACTGAAGCTCTATTTTGTCTAAGAATGGTCTGAAAACATCAGTGTTTGTTAACCTTCACTAGAACTTGTTGTTCTACTCTGGTATCTGCACATTTTGCTTACTAAAAGCACTGCAGCTCACACTAAAACTTACTGACTGACTTACTTACCCTAAAACTCAAACTTACATCTAAGCTTATACTCAAACTTACGCTTATTCTTCTATTTAAACTTCCATTCTATGTGTAGGTGGATAGACATGCTTTAATCCATCCAAGGGCTTTAATTCAATTCCAACACTCTGGTCTCAGGCCTTGAGTTATGACAGGTAGTGAAATGCAGCTGTAGTGCCCTTCCAGAAGATCAAGTCCCAGATGAGCTGAACCAACAGGAACCACGTCCTCTGCAAGAGCTGTAAAAGCACAGGAATCCAGCATGGCATCAATGGGAGGTCGTGCTGTCATTCCACAAGGACTGCAAACCAAGCAAGAGACTCCCAGGATCCAAGTGCCCTGAGACATCCCTGCCTGGGCACCTCAACTGAGCCCAAAATCTTCTGTGGAGTAAAGAAAGTAATATATTCCTTTCACTTCATCACCTCCTACTTCACAGTCCAAACATGTACTTTCAGCTATAGAAGAAAGCAATAACAGATCCATAAAGACTTTCATATCCATTTATAGATGTTTTAAACTAGAATACTCAAGAGATTTAATTTATAAGGGATGGAGCAAAAGGATACTGCAGTGCAGCTGGATTTTGGACCATAGAGAAATTGCTTAGAGAAATTGAAATGAAACATTTTGCTTTCAGTGAAATCATTTTTCTTTCAGCCTTTTTGCTTTCAGGACTTTTTCAGTGAAAAATCCCTCGTGGAAACTGAGGAAATTTTGACAGAAAAATTCTTATCCATGATTTCTAGATATAGATTTGTGGATGCAGCTCCTACAGTGCAGCCCTCAGTTCTTCGCCTTGGGCACAGGGGCAAATGGCAAAAGCCAAAAGGCAGAAGCCAAAATTAATTCTGTTGCAATCAAAACTCTAACCAGCACCCTAAGTGATAAGGAGTTTGTATTTTCATCTTGATGGATATTTAGAGTTTATATCTGAATTGTTACCACTGCAAATTCAGCTGCCTTCCACAAGGAGGATTTCTTCTGATGTTAGATAACAAGTCTCCAGCTAATTAAGTAACTGTTCCCTGACTCATTACTTTGTTAATATCTATTTAAAACAGCCTTTTATACAACAGCATTCCTTTTTATGTAAATTCTTGGCTTAGAAGTAAAGAATTTTTTACAAGCTTCCAATAATACTCATAACAGGAGTTATCAAAAAAGAAAATATGGGCTTTCAACAAAAGATGGCAAATTAGGGGGACACAGATGAAAAGATTCCGTCTCACAAATATGTATATTTTAATATGCAGATAAGTCAAAGCCAAAAAGAACAGCCAGTCTCCTAAAAATGTGTTCTTCCTACGTTTGTCTGCAAAAGCAACTTCCCAGCTTCATCAAACAGCATTTGTCACAGATTAGAGAGATACCGAACTTTCAAAGCCACGTCCACTACAGCCATCACCCACATGAACCTTCCCCTAAAGCCAGGACAAACTGTTCAGATTTTGGAACATTCTCCAAAAATGCGTAGTTTTTAATTACAATCAAAGGCATGAACTTTGAGGCAAAATATAAAAATCCTGCAGCTCAAATCCTGCTCTCCCAGAAGAAGGGACAAGTCTTTGTTTTGGTCACATCAATTTAACCAGCTGAGGATTAGCTGCTGCCTTTGACACTAAGATGCAAAACATATTTTGTACAAAATAAAATATGGAACCATGCTGCTGACAATGCAAGGACAATCCTCACTGTGAGGATTCCTCTGGCTGCTTCCTCAGCCACCAGTTGTTGTGTGGAGTAGAATCACAGAGTCATTTAGGTTGGAAAAGACCTCCAGGACCATCGAGTCCAACCTCTGGCTGAGCATCACCTGGACAACAAAGCACTGAGTGCCACATCCAGTGGTTTCTTCAACTCCACCACCTCCCTGGGCAGCCCATTCCAACATCTCACCACACTTCCAGTGAAGAATTTCCTGCTGATGTCCTGCCTGAACCTCCCCTGGTGCAGCTTGGGGCTGTTTCCTCTGGTCCTGTCCCTTTTTTTTCACCTCACTGCTCCAGGGAGTTGTAGAGAGCAGTGGAGTCATCCCTGAGCCTCCTTTTCTCCAGGCTAAACATCCCCAGCTCCCCAGCAGTGCTCACAGGACTGACTCTGCAGACCCTTCCCCATACACAGAATTATGTCCTCATTTAACTGAGTGCTCCCTCAGCTGCCTGACCAGCTGGTTGGTGGCAGTAATGCTGGATAAAACCTGGAATAAAACCTGAGAACAGGACAGGGAAGAACAGGCATGAACACCCAGGGTTCTGACCCCTGAGGAAACCCTTCAAACAGCAGTGTGTGTCATCCAGGAGGAGCCTGGCAGAAAACAGGGCTGACAGATCCCTTCTTTCCAGAGTCTTCCCTACATCTGTAGGGCCAAATTCCAAAGGCAAATCAGGGATCCGTGACTTGCATCCTTTTTATGAAATATTATTTTTTATAAGAGCTCAATGGCTGTGTTTTTATCACTATTGATTTTCCAGCAGAATCATTAATCATTTTCAGGCAAAATGAAAGTAAGGGGGGAAGGAATGAGGTGTCCTTTTGTGCTGCATGTTTTCAGTTCCTATGGAGACTTCTTTAACCCTGATCCTCTCACTTACAGAGCCCTCAAGAATGCTCATAAATTTCAGGGCCACCGTTGTGATCTTTGGGAAACATCAACTTTTCAAAAGCAAGCACCTTCAAAGGGCTCATTCTCCATCTGACCTCTGTGTGTGTTCACACAGGGCTGAGATTCAACCAACAGACAAGTATTTATTGCAGGAGAATTATCCCAACAGATCTGCCAGAGTGAGTGCATGGTACCTCACCACTCAGCTTTCATTTGTCCCTTGAACAAGGTCACCTTTTGCCACGTGTATTCCAAAAGAAATAAAAGAGAGAATGTGGTACCAAAACCGAGCAGGGTAACTGGATAGGGACAATCTGATGGCATTTTTCTCCAGGAGTTTTATCACTTAACATAATTTCATCTCCTTGCTTGTGGGACTTTTCTATTCATTTTCTGTAAGGGTGGTATCTGCACCACTTAATTAGTGGCTTGTCATAATTTTCTTTTGTCTTTACTCAGAGTCTGGATTAAAAACACGAAGGAGATTAATTTCTCATGTCTGGACTTGGTTGTTTATTAAATCTTATCTAAAGTACAGAGAATTCTTCACAACTTCTAGCTACCAGCTAAAAGTGAGCAAAATGGAGATGAATCCAACTGGTTACAAGGTCTTTTAAAGCTGAACAGTCCAAGAGAGAACTAACACCTATATTATTTATACTTTTGACCCAATAACCAAACTCCTGTGACCTGCAGTGCAGCACTGACTGTCCAACCAGAAATTATTGCCTGAAACCATGAAGAAGAAAACAGAAAGGAAACAACACCCAAAATCTTCCATCCTGTCCCATACCTATCACTATATTACAAAACCTTCAAATTCCAAACCCTTCACCATGTGAAATTACACACTTCTATTCCAACATCACATCCATGATTTTAACTCCATCACTCAAATTTGGAGCCTTCTCCAAGGCCTCAGGTCACAAGCAGTGTTCTCCAGGGGCTCAGTGCCAGAAAGCACAGAAAGCTCAAAACTCCCAGGTTTCTGGGTTCCAAAACTTTTCTAGTTATAATCAATCATTCCTTGCTTTATGTTTCTTTCCCTGAATTCAGCTGCTAGAGATGTTTATTTGAGAAGTGTGTAATGGTTCCACAAAGGGCTGGGCTCTGTCAAACTGAGGAATTTCTGGTAGCACTGAATCCAGTAGGATTGACAGGCAAAAGGATAATTACACCAAGCTTTCAGAGTTACAGCCCATTGTTTGTTCTGCCAGTGGTTTATTCCCCACAGCTGCAATGACCTTTTCTGAATGAATATTGAACAATGTTCCAGGGGTGTTAGGAGTGTCAGAGGTGTAAAATCAGACACATTTTCAGCAGCCCTGAGGGAGCAGTGACCCCACTGACCCAGGTCACCCATCCCAGCAGGTCAACCACACCGCTGCTGTATTTGCAGATAACTGGGGTGAGGGTAAAGCTATTGCCATTGTTAAATACTTGATTCAGTCAGATTGAGAAAAGCAAAATTACTGCTTATGAGATCTGACATTCAGAGTATGCACTATGCCAGGTGAGACAGAAATTGAAGAGGTTTTAGCCATATATTTATAAAAATAATAATAATAAACACTACTGCTACACTGGAGCCTTAGGTAATTTCTCTGCAGCTTTGGATCCTTTTTTCTTTGTAAAAATGAATTTTTTTCTGATAATGAACTGGGGTAAAATAAAGGACATGACTGAAGAAGAATAGAAGGAGATATGTGTTAAATCCTAGGACTCCCAAAGCAAAGAAGAGACTCCTGGAAAGCTCTGGCTTCTGATTAAAGTTGCTTTATACTGCCATGGTGTAAAAGGCAGCAGATGTGGAAAGGAAAAAGAAAATAGACCTCAGGGTGCCAAGTAGCCTCAAAATCTTTCCTTTATCCCTGTCCCACTCAGCTGCTCTTCTGGAATGTCCCAAAAAATGACATTTGGAGGGAGATTCACACCCTCACTCAGTTTTCATCATTTTGCCATTTCCTCCCTACACACAAAGTTTATAACCCACTTCAAGGAGTTACATCACTGTGAGGACAAGGGCAGGGCAGGGTTCAGCCCACAGAACACTTCTGCAATTATTTCTGGGCCTTCTAATGCAGGTTAGCCCTTGGGCTTTGGCTCTAAAATCAAATGAGCAAGAGATGAGTACTGGAAGAAATTTAGACCCTGCACTCACCAGTGATGCAGGGAGTTGGCTGAACCTGAAGCACTTTCAGCCTAAAAAGCACCTAATGTGAGGTGAGATAAATCCAGATCCAAATTCAGGTGTTTATAATCTAGAGGGACACATGGAAAATATCTGACTTATCATTTTCTGCTTTACCTGTTTGCAAAGCACACAGAACTCTTCTAAACATGTGGGCTTTGTTACCCTTATTGTCTTGAATAAAAACTCTGTGACTGTTTCATTTGGAAGGATGTTGACAGGGAAGCAATGCCAATACCCCAGCAACAGTGACTGGCCATAACTCAGAGAACAATAGAACTTCATTAAAGAAAATTTCAGTTCCAGGCTAGAAAGGGAGATGTAAAAACAAGGAATGAAGAACAGCCATTCTCAAAGGCCAATGCTTTGTCAGCTCTGTTTTAGTCAAATTTGAATGTGCTCCATGTTCTGCCCACAGTGATGCTCACTAAAGTCTTACATAAGCGGCAGCTTCCTTTGCTGCACCTACAGGGTACAACATTTACCCCCATTCCTGAAAAATAAATGGAAAATTGAAGCCAACCATCAGTTTCCATTTTGCACCTGTGTGTTTTTGTGGTTGGTTTTTCAAGCAAGGTGATTAAACCCCTCTTTCTAAACTTTCCCCTCCACAATCCCACCAATGGCCTGGCTTGAATCCAGCTCATCTGATGGGGAAAATAAATTGTTTAGGGGCCACATGGCCCTGGGAAGGTTATAGGAGGGAAAAAACAGGGCAAAAAAACAGGTGAAGTGCCAGGAGACAGAGCATGTGGGCTGAATTTCGTCATTCAAGTGGGCCTTGTCACAGCACAGAGTGGTTTCTTCAAAAGGACCAAAGATAATATTTCCCATCTGTGGAATTTTAATGAATAAATTCTGTTTGTTTCTGTTGCTTTACTCTGTCTTTTTTAAAAGAAATGGGGAAAATGTGTGTGGCTTTTTTGTCAATGCCCTCTGTCTTCAGGGAAGCAAATACTAAAGAGCACCAGGTCCCTTGAAGGGCTGGCAGCTCAGGGAAGGGTTGGCACAGTCAGGAATCAGAGGAGGGTGAATTTGGGAAGTCAGACAACAGGAGATTTAACTGACAGGACAGCTTAAAGCAGGAGAGAATTGGTGACAACAAAAATCAGAGAGAAGGCTCAAAAGAGACAAATAGCTTTGAGTATTTCCATTTCTTCACATACAACAGCACACGCCTAAAGCTGTTTCAAAAACCATTTCAGAAGGATGGTGAGATTCACCAGCCAGCACCACAACGCCTTTAGAATGAGAGATCCAGAGCTGTACTCATCCCAGTTCAGCCGGGAGCTGAGATATGCACTTGGACTTTTATTCACTATTACCCCTCTGTGTAAAGTGGAAATGACATTTGCAGCTCTTGCCAAGCACAGATCTGCTAACAGGAAATGGCATGTAAATGCTGTATATTATTGTTATTATTATCATTATTCATGTTAGTTAGCACTGTGGTGTTTGTTAATTGGTTATAATATTGTAATAACAAAATATAATTGGTTATTGTATTGTTATTGTTGGTTATAAAGAATTAGCAAGTTATGAATGATAATAATGATAATAATCTGTTAATTACTAATCTGTTATTACCTGAGAATGCAGATTATTTTTCCCTTTATTTAATAACTTGGCATAAACATGAGGACACTCTGTTTCCATCTCTTCCTACTTTCAATGTCTCAAGACATCTTGAAAGAAATTTCATCATTCTAAGTCTTTCCACCTGCAATTTTAACGTGGCACTTAGACCAAAGGTTCTGACCCAAACACAGGGACTTTCTCACCCAGGAGTGCTAAAATTGCTCCTGCCCACTCCTGTGCCTCATCCTCTTCTCCAAGGTCTTGTCCCTGCTGAGAAACCACTCAGCTTCCCTGAGCCTGAACTGCTGAATCCTGCAGCTCAGCAGGCAGAGTAAACCCTCGGCAATTTCATGTGGAAAAGTTTCTGCTGCTTGACATGCTCTAAATAAATCCCAGAAAACCTAAAATCTCAATTTGGGCTTCTAAGTTAACTGTGTAAGATCTTATGGAACTGATCCAGGCTTAGCACAAAGAAAAGAAACCCAAAGATGTGTAACTTACCTACTGAAAAATAGCAGAATAGAACTTTCAGCTTTTTTTCCCCCATTAAAATCCAGAATCTCACTGCGAAACTAAACATTTGCACATGAAACAGACGGAATGGATCCATCTGTCATTGTGAAACAATTTGCAGCAAGTAATTACACTGCAAAAGAACTCCAGGGAGTTTGGTGATATGTCAGGGCTGAGAGTGATGATTGAACATTAACAATTGCAGACAAATGACTTGGGGCACACGTTTTTCTCATCAGCAAAGATAACACAGGATCCACTGGAGGGGATGAATGGAAGGGGAAGAGAGGGAGTCTCCAAGCAGAAAGGGAGAAAAGGGCTGGATCATTTTCTTTGGATTTGCCATGCTGGAGTTTGAGCATTAATTCACGTGTCCTCCCAATATCTGCAGCCCAGAAGCCACGCCAAGGGAATTGTGGATTACACACAAATGCTCCACATATTGGAAAAAGGAGATAAAAGGGTAGAGAAGCCTTCCTCCATGTGGATTTACTGCATCTAGCCTGGAATCTTGAATATCCTGTCCTGAATGTGTTGGTAAGTTGGAACAAGTCTAGAGCAGGGAAATCAAAACAAGCTCTGGACAGGATGTGCTGATAAAAAAGGGAGGCACTGTTACATCAGCTGCAAATGCCCAGCGGATGGGGATGAATTGTTCAGGGGGCAGCTTGGATGATGAGTAAAATTATAATCAGAGGAAACTAAGTAAATGAAGAGTCTGATTTATTAATAGTATTTCCAAACACAGGCTGTGTCGTAGATACCAAAATCTCCCAATTCACAAGGATCTGCAGGTCTTTATTTGCATTTACTGATGTTTTAGAATAGAGAGAGATGAGAAAAACTGCAAGATGAAAATGAATCAAATCAATAAAAAAATGGCCATCTGAATAAAAAGGTAGGAACTTTATGGGTATAGATTTTTAAAAGGACACAAAAATATCCAGAGTTATCCCCTGAGAGATTGGCTGGATGTGACCTAAAGGGAGGTTTCTGACTCCAGTGTGTATGATTCACCACATAGCACGCTCAGGATTTTCTTACTCCTGGAAACAAAAAATAAACCCAACCAAAAATGACAGTCCTTTTCCATGGCTGGGTTCAGTTACCAGCCTCAGAGCCACACTGTAACTGGATGCTGAGAGGAATAAAAGTCACTTTGAAAGACAAATTCTATTCTCAGTTCCACCTCTGCAAACTGCCACTGACATTTCTTTTTCCTGAACTGCTCTAAATTTCATAACAGGAAACAGAATCTGGCCCCTCATGCTGAAGCCACAGTGGAGACTCCCCAGTTTTGGGCCAAAATCCACCAGAATCTGACTTTTAATCCAGTCTTAGGAAGGCATTGCCTCTGAACTGAAATGCAGAGAACATCCAGATGTTCTTAATAAAAACCAGGACAATTTGCAGCAGATGCCAACTAATGTAGACTCCTATTAAAAAACAAAAAAAAGGAAACTACGTCTACTGGAGTTTCTGTAACTGATTAAGTCACTGGTTTGGAAAAACAGATCCCTGCTCATGAGTCCAGTAGGAACAGATTCCCCTCTACCATATAATTTGCAGAATAAGTGGAAAATGGTCTGAATCTCTGGGTAACTTATTTTATTTTTAGAGGGCAGGTGGGTAAGAAATAGTTTTACCTGACCTGACCTCATTTACCATTTTGCCACTCCCGAGTCACTTTCCTCACTGGAGAATGGAAAAACTGCTGGAGTGGTGCATAAGCATTTCTGAGGGTTTAAATGTCACATTGTTTAGAGAAAAGAAAAAGAAGCATGAACTAGACACAGAAGTTTATTTATTTTTAGTCCACTCAGTTCTGAACTAATCTGATCTGAGTACACTGCTAAGATGTCTTGACTGAATTCAAGCTTTTTGTAATCCTGTGAATAATGTAAACGATTGTGTTAATTAAAAATAACACAAATTGTGATTTGCCAGTAGCAGGAGAACATAGCTGACTTCAGCCATGTGGGAAGGAGTTAAAATCAAGCTTTGCTTTCACTCACACATTTAGATCAGATCAGTACAAACAAATCCTTTGGTATCACCTTCGAACTTTTTTGCTGCTGCTGCAAATGCGGGTGGGACTACAAGTGTCTACCAAAAGCCAGAGAATTTAAAATAATATTCCTGCATCAAACACAAGAGTGGCTGCTCAGGAGAGAATATGTCTTTAGGAAAGGTGTCCACCCTGCCATCCTCCATCTCCTGTTAATGGAGAGCTAGGGAAATCCTTATAGAGATTTTTCCTGTCACTCCCTTGAAAGTTTTACTCTATCTTCTAATTTTCATAATGACTACAATTAAAACATGACTATCAAAAGCAATTAAAGGGAACAACCCCACTGCATTTAACAGCTATTTTAATTGTCTGTAACTTTTTTTACTGGTGATAAAACCATCACTAGAGCACAGAAAATAAACTGAACCAAGCCAGTAATTTCTTTGCTGCTTTACTTACTCCAAGCTGATTTTAGAAGCAATTGTTTTCCTTTTAGTTAAAGCAGGAGAATGGAAAGCTTACCTGACAGACATCATAGTGCTCAAACAGGGACAGCAAGCCAATGTCACTGCGACTCGTGATGCCTTTCAAAATGGTGATATTGCCATTCCCAGAGTCCAGCTCTATCACATTGTTAAAAACATTGGACACAGCTTTGCCAGTCAAAAGCAAGTTCACCAATTCCTGTTTGGGACATGTTTAAAATAAAGAAAAAAAAGAAATAAACCAAAAGGAAAAGCAAACAGGAGTTAAGCAGCACAAGAGTGATTCAGGATTGATAAAGTTACACATGCACATGAGCCCTAATTTATGTAGTGGCTTTAGGTTTATGGTTAGGATTAAAATTGTTTATAAAAAGATTCTAGGTATTTTGGTCAGTCTCCCAAAGTAAAATGGGGACATCATAAAATCACAGAGTATTCTGAGTTGGAAGGGACCCACAAGGATCATCCAGTCCAGCTCCTGGCCCTGCACAGACACCCCAACAATCCAGGCTGTGCACCCCTGAGAGCATTGTCTGAATCCTCCTGGAGCTCTTGGGGCTGTGCCCGTTCCCTGGGGAGCCTGGGCAGTGCCCAGCACCTTCTGGGGAAAAAAAACTTTTCCAGCTGTGGGTTGGACTTTTTGTCCAAAAGGATTCTGTGAGAGAAAGTACTGAAAGCTTTGCTCAAGTCCAAATATTAGAGGAGTTTTCAATTTTTATCCTTCTGGAGGCAAACTGCTGATAATTTATTTACTCTCACATCCAACTCTCAAGAAGCTCATAAAAGTGTTGTTTTTGTTGTTGTTCTTTTTTTTAAATGAAAACATTTTGGTGTCCTTTCTTCTCCACAATGAAAAGCACAGCATGAAGGATATAAACTCAAAGCCTGTACAGCACTGCACGACATTTCTGTACGTGCTTAGTGATGTATTTTGTATGTTGGACAAGATTTGCAAAATTATGATTCTGTCACTCATTATTTCTGGCTGAAATCTCCTTGACCTGTACCCACATGGACACAGATCACTAAGATATTGATATTTCCTAGGGATGACTGCTGATTATTTCCTCTCCAATTGAAGTAGGGGTGTGTCAGAGACTAAATACATGTGAGAGGATGCTACCATTGGCACACGGGAGTGTGCCTGAAGTTCAAGAACAGAGATGTGGGGTATTTTTCTCATCCCAGCAGGGCCATGGGGTGCATGAAAACAGAGCTGACAGCAAACTGTGCTGCAGCACTGAACCAGCCCATGTTAATAAATAACATATGCCTAGAAACAGGAGGGGAAATAACAAAGAAAAAGCTTCCAGAAAAAATACTGCAAACTACCATGCCCAAAGACATGAATAACTCTGGGATGGCCAGTTTGGAACTGGTTTTTAGAATACTGCACACAATTACAGCTCTGTGCTTCTCCTGAAGGATTCCCCAGAGTTTGCAGGCTTTTACTGTTATTTTTAGCACTTCTTATTCACCATCTCTGATGTTCTGCCACCTTCTTGAGGAACCATTGTGTGGTGACAGTACAAAAGTCCTCCAGCAACAAGAGGAGAACATGCAGCTTGTCTCTGGCAGCCAGGAGGGCAATAAATGGGATCCTGGAATCACTGAGGGGCTGCAGGATCAGAACTTCAGGCAACTTTCTGAGAGGGAACCCAGCACTAAAATCAACCAAGGAGCCCCAAAGAGGGAGATGAGAGGAGTGTGAGGACATGGACACACAGGTACAGCACGTGCAGAGCAGAAAACCAGCCTGAGAAGCAGAAATTCGGAAAGCAGAGAAACAATATGCCAAAACACGAGGAAAACATAACTTTGTTATGTCTGACACTGACTTGGAAATTGCCTTTGAAGTAAAGGTTTCTAAAAGGGATGAAATATGTTTTTGCAAAAGGGTTAAAATGCATTTTTCAAAATGGGAATCGTGATTCCATGACTCTAACTTTTTTCTTAATTATTTTAAATACTTTTAGGGCTATAAACCTCGAAATTATTCATTACATTCAAGGAAATCCTATCAGAAAATAATTATCTAAAGTTTGGGAATTGTGATTCTACAACTAGGACTTTTTCTGAATTATTTAAAATACCTTTAGGGCTGTAAACCTCTAAATAATACATTGCATTCTGATTTTGGCATTCAAAGAAATCCTGTGAGAAAATAATGATCTAAAATTTGGGAATTGTGATTCCACAAGTATGACTTTTTCTGAATTATTTTAAATACCTTTAGTGCTCTAAACATATCAAAATGATATGTTACATTCTGATTATGGCATTCAAAGAAATTCTGTGAGAAAATAACGATCTAAAATTTGGGAATTGAGGAGGAAGAATAACAGCACAGGTTGCCCTGAGAGGACGTGGACTCCTGTCCTGTGTGCTAAAAGCTGTAAGATTAAAATTAATTAGGAGAAAAATGGGCAAAGCAGCTATTAAGTCATAAGTTCAAGTAATTAGTAATTAGAAATTAGTAAAGTAAATCAGTGAAAAATCATTTTAAAAATAGAAAACTAAGTTGTTTTCTATATACTTTCAGCATGAAAGAAAAAAAGGTGTGGAAGGAAGAAAAATGGTAGAAAATTTTGTTCTAAGTTTTTTTTCCTTACAGTTTCTAGTAACAAACATTCTCTTTGTACCATTTAAAGTTAAGCCTTTTTTGCTATCTCACAACAACAAAAAAAAATCAAATTAGTGAACCAAAACCACTACATTAATTAGTGTTTCTTCCCAAACTGAAACCAAAACAACTTCCCATCACTGGAGATGTTCAGGAACAGGCTGGATGGGGCTTGGGGCAAGCTGGGCTAGATGAACTTTAAGGTCCCTGTGGGAACCCGGGACATCCCTCTGGCTTCCCTGGATGGTTCAAGACCCAGACAGGAGGCTCAGGAACCTTGGTACAGTGCCCAGAACCCCTGTGCCTTTGATTTTAACCCCTGGGAAAAATTACTACCCTTACATGAAGAATTACAAGTCACAAAAAATAAGTAGAGTGTAAGTTAGATTATTATAAGGTGGAAAAGTAGGTTTTTAAGATTGTTTATAATAAGGGTCTGGGGTCAA
>PYHW01009766.1:731391-745369 GCA_013186435.1 Turdus rufiventris | reverse complement strand
TATCTTTGCCTGAAAGCCCCTTGATTTCAAAATTATAATAATTTGGAGGGAGGGGTTTACATTCTCCATTTCAAAGAGAAGCTCCTGCATTTCTTAGCAGACACCTGTCCTCCAAACTAAAACAGCAACTTTTTTGTTCTTTGTCCACATATAAGCTGCACTTTGGGTTTGGACCAAAATGTTAGTCAAAAGGGTGCAGCTTATAATCATGAAATTACTGTACTCTGGAAAGGTTTTCCCAGAAAAATCTAATTCCATCAAGAGCTGAGAGTGCCCCCACCGATTGGATGCTTCATGAGAAGCTGGAGTTAGAATTTTACCCAATGGATATTTGACAAAGTTTTTTCTTCATCAGGAGAGAAGGTGCATTTCAGGGGAACTCCAAATTAGAGACTGGCTCAGGGACAGGAAAAGGTGTCAGCAAAGGAAAATGGATAGAGAGTGGGGGACTCTTTGTTCCACCCACAGCTCATGAGCCAGCAGAGCATCACTTTCCTTTTCAAAGTCCTGCATGACTGAAGGAGATTTAAGGTCCAGTAACGTGTCAGAATTGGGGTTATTTTACAGTACATGATATAGAAAGGAGATAGGAGAGAATGATTTGATACAGATGACTGCAGTAATGATCATTTCCTGCTACACATCTCAATAAAAACTTCTCTTGATGAGTAAAGGCAGACAGAACTGCTAAAATTACAAAAATAAATAAACAAATAAATAAATAAAATTATATATATATATATATAGTTTACCAGTGGACCAGGAAAGGAAGATTCTTATAGGATTGCTTGCAACCAGAAAAATGATTCTAGAAATAAAGCCAAGATGATTAACAGATATACTTGTGGTAAAGGGCATAATAATGGGCAGCATTTAACAGGATTTGGTGCTTCTGCATGGTTTTATTTCAAAGATGGATTGGAATGGCAGACTAAGGAGATTTAACCTCTCCAGTCAGGTAAAACAGTATCACAGGAATGAGGAGGAAGCGCACAGAACAGCATAATTTTAATCATTTGATTCCCTCAAGTGAAAAACTGTCCATTAATAGATTTCAGAGAAGGAGGTGAAATGGTAATAATCAAGGACAAAGTTATTGAGTGTGGGAAATCCTACACAGGTAAGAAGTCACAATGTGATTCATTTGATTTAATAACAACTGGCTTTTGGAATAAATAAATGAAATAAAGAAACACACAAAACAACCAACTCCAAGCAACCTGAAGTCCCCAACACCAAAATGGGAACAGCACAGATAACTTTGAAACAGGTCTGAACCCCCTTTTCAGGAGCAGTAAACAACAGAAGTGTAGTAAACAGAGCTGTGGGATCACAAGGAAGATGTAGACGTGTATTTTTCAAGGTTTATGGGCAGCCAACCTTAATGAAGTACACAGCCTCCTCCTGACTTGCAAAATCAAATCTCCTTTTTTATTTTTCCCACAGCTAAAGCCATTGTTTTACTTATTCTCACAGAAACACTTCAGGGAAATCATGGAAAAAGCACCCAGTGACCAATCCTGACTGCAGAGGGACACTATCAGTGCTATCAGTGACTGACAAAGTATCCCCAAGTTGACAGAAGGGATGCAAACAGTGGCATTTTCATTTGAGAGCAGCACAATGAGCCTGTGCTTCAGGTCAGGCTCTGGACATTGTCTCCAGGTAGCCTGAAAATGGCTGGACACTGTTTTTCCACAAAGGGATTCCACCCAAGGAATTTTCTCCTTCCATGTTCTTTGCTCTCCTGGGTTCTGGCAATGCTGCTTTTATGCAGGAAGTTGTGGCATTGAGAAGGAAAAATGTGGGAGCAGGGTTGCTGAGGAGCTGGAATTTAAAGAATTTAAAGAATTTAAAGAAAACTGAGGATCCAGTGAGTGCATCCCACTCCAGGAATGGCTTTGCATGAGTGAGGAAAGGACCAAGGGTTGGGAGAGGATGAGGCAGCACAGCAGGGAAAGCTGTGCTGCAGCCCCACTGCAGGTTGGAAATTCAATCAGACTGCAGGGCTGACATTAAAACCCCTCCTGAATATTCCTGCTCTCCGTGGTGAGGCTCAGTGGGTGCTTGAAGCGCAAATGTTGAGCTCATTCTCTCTCCCATGTGTGGAAAACATCCTGTAGCTCTCATCAACATCAAGATCCCAGCACACACCTTGCACACTCAGAAAGATTAGTCCCCTGAGCTGCTATAATTTTTAATTTTTTTTTTTGCTGGTTGTTTAAAAAAATTAATAGAAAAAAAAAAGAAGTTACAATTGTTAGGAACCAGCATTCCTTCCTGTACCAGAAGCAACAACGCGTTCTCAGCAACTTCCTCAGGAATTCTCACTCCTCTCTGGCCATTTGTTATCAGCTCAGGCAGTGATGATCATTAGTGCTCAGAGCATGAAAAACTCATTACCCCAAATCTACAAAGCAGTGCAAACTCCTGCATTTCCTGGCATGCGTCCCTCTGAAATAAAACCACTTCAGAGTGCCAGTGATTTTAGAAGAACTGCCCAGCAGACCTGGCTGGAAGCTGCAATTTCCATCTGCAAGGGAAAAAATCTGGAACAATGTAGGAATTAATGGAACTGGACCAAAAAAGCAGCAAAAGCAGCAGCAAACATGAAAAAATGAGGGACATGGAGATAACATCAAGGCCAGAGGGTTTAGGGATGCTGGAGCTTGCACCTCCCAATAATTGCTCCAAACTTGCTTGAACCTCTTGATACCTTTGGCCTCCTTATCTCTCAGCACTTAAAGTTATTTATGCAGTGGAAAAAAAAATTAGAATTGTGCCTTGTTTTAACATCAAAGCCTCAGTGCTTCCTTGAGAGCACCCAAGTTTTGGACTCTGAGGAATTATATATTCAATCCTGTCATGGGTGCTTGAATTTTTATTACTTTCAAAGTTATTCCTCTTTATTGCTGAAGAAAAAAAAAGATTTATTTTTTAAAATCTGTGCAAATTAAAGGGGAAACTTTGTTTTCATCTCCCACTCTGTTCCAGCACTAATGTGACTTTATTGATCTGGGGAGACAGGACTGCATGCAAGATAAAATATGGAAAATCATTTATTTATATGAAGCCATTAATTTATTTTTTTTTTTTTATTCTCTTCTCAACTCTCAACACATGATTTATCTCTTGTCTATCACAGAAAATTGAACTGATGTGTTCAGATAATCAAATTTCTAGTGGTAGTGCCAGAATTTCTCTTCTTTTTTTGTAACAGCTTATTTAAAGCCCATCACTGGGTGAGGACAGTTGAGACTGGTTTTGTCATGTATAATGCTCTGCATTATCAACATTTAATCTCCCATTTTTCACTGACCTGTCACTAAAAAACAGATTTCATTCCATTACTTGATATTTACAGTGTAAAATTTCTTTCTGAGTAGGTTATTTAGATTTTCTCACTTTACAGGAGAGATAACCAAGCACTTCAGGAGAGGATTTATGTCATTCTAAGACAGGCACCCAAAATAAGTCAAATTAATAATGAATTTTTTTTCTCTTTTTCTGAATTTAAAGGCCTAAATGCAAATACTTACATAGAAAGTAAATAAATCATAGAATTTTGGAATGGTTTGGGCTGGGAGGGACCTTAAAGCCCATCCAATTTCACCCCCCTGCCATGGCAGGGACACCTCCCACTGTCCCAGGCTGCTCCAAGCCCTGTCCAACCTGATCTTGGACACCTCCAGGGATCCAGGGGAGTCCACAACCTCTCTGGGCAATAAAGATCATTAAGATAGATAATTACACTCAAAATAGGAAAAATCTAAGAGTTATCAATTCCACAACTAAAATCATCTTTTTTTTCAGTGCAACAAGCACACAAAAAATCCAGGCAACTGAAGCTGTTGCAAATCCAGCTGATTTTTCAGTTTAAAAATCCCCAAAAACTGTGACAGAACAATCCCAGGGGTATCCATTACTGGCTGCAAATTCCATTATCTAAACCAACTTTCATTTGTCATCAGCTGTTCATCCAGAATGATGCCAGTTATGTAAATAACTGTTTACCATGCTGGCAACACTCTCTGCATGGCACATCTTTCTGGAGGATGTCAGCACAGAATTCTTTGTCTTGGTATTTTTAACATCCTAAGAGAAGCACAGTGACAGAGTCAGCTGAATCGATTGCTGAAGATTATATCACCAAAATTCAGTTTGCCCTTTTAAAGTAAGAAATTTGTCTAAAAACATTTTCCATTGTGTGTAAAAACAGAAAAAAATCCTGTTTCTTGGAAACAAAAGATAGGCACCAATGCAGTGTCTTACACATTACAAGCTAGGGGAGAAACAGAACTTTAAAATGAAGTTCTGTGAGAAAATCATGACAATTCCTCAAAATAGAGCTGCACTTTATAAACCGTTCTGACATTCTGGATCAGATCTGTAAAAATATTTAGGTAGTTTAAAATGCAAACAGGCACCATAAGGAATTGTCATGCTCGCTTCAGACACAGCTCCCCCAAATCAAAACACAGATGATGGATTGGCCTTGTCATAATCCATCTGGTAGGAACTGGGAGGTGATGAGGGAGAATATATCCTTGCTTAAATTATTAAAGAATATTTTTCATTTTATAGCAAGCAAAGCAGTGCAGAGAGCAGCAATCATGAAGCTAAAGATCATTACTTGCACAAGTAACTCTACTAATCTGAACATTTCTGTTGTAATCAGCTCAGAAAAAATGAGAATAAATGGCATATGCTCTGAAATTATCACATCATTTGTGTCTGAGCACAAAAGTGGAGTCAAGCCAAGGGCTGTAGTGTTACTATAAGCAAAAGAAAGGAAGAAATTACAATAAAACCAAAAAACCTCAATCTGCAAACACTTGCTGGGAGCCCAGAAGGTGAGCAACTGATTGCGGATCTCAAATTTGGACTAAGTTGCTGTTTCTTGTCAAGACAATGCAGAGCTGTAAGAAATAAAAGCTCCCATAAATCAGAGTCGTGCTGCTGCTCCCTCTGTGTCACTTGTTACTGCAAATTGGCAGCAGCAGCTCCCCCTGCTCCTGGGGATTTGCGCAGAAGGGAAAATTGCCTGAATGAAGGCAGCCTTTATATTGTGACCCAGGGACACTCACAGCACCACAGAAACACCTTCAGGCTGTAGAAAAGCTCAATGAAATGCCACTGTGCCTCAGGGAGTTTTTAAAGAGGTTATGATGACTTTCCATGAGCTTGGAATATTCATTACAGCAATAAACTGAGACCAGATTTGTCATATATTACTTACAGCTACCTAAAAATGCCTCATCCCCTTTATTCCAGCTTTTCCTCACCACTATCACTGACAGATACACTGGGGAAGTCATCACAGTGAGGTTATTCCCCTCTGCCTAAGATACCTCAAGTATGAGAAATAAATAACCCTTTAAACAAATCCTGTTAAATTCAAGGTAGGGAGAGCAGAAAAACCACCTCAGACGTGATACTTGATACATAATTATATATAATATAATTATAAAGCAAGAAAAGCCAAGATTAAATGAGTAAATCTGCACAACTCCCCCATATTTATCAGAGCAAACACCCCAACAGATTGAAAAGGCCAGAGATTTAAGCACAGCATGGATTTTTCCTCACTTTTCACAGCTCACTTTGCTGTGCACTTTATGAACCAAGGCTAGAGAGGCACTCACAGGTTGATGGATCTTGATAAGATGACAGACACAGTCAGGAGGATGCACCCATAGGGACCAATTTCAAACTGAAAAAGAAAAGGTGTTATTTTGTTTGTTTCTTTGTCCAGGATTTTGGTGTTATTTTGTTTATTGTGTATAAATTTTTTGCCCAATCCTCCAGAAATGCAAATGGAACTGAAGGCAGAAGAAATTGCTGAGATTTATGCTAAAGCTGAATTTGTTGCTGTGTTTGTTACAATGCAAGAAATGTCCACAAAATGCTGGAAACAGTTTTCAGAACACACTGTGTGGGACTAATAGACACAAAGGCTGGCAGCTGAACCATCATTTAATTAATATATAATTAATCACAGTACCTGGTGAATATTCTGCTGTAGAAATACAATCAGATCCTCATATCTTGAGGCGCTGTGAAGTATGAGCTGGGAAGAAATGCAAGGAGGAGAAAAGGTGACTTACAAAACAGCAACTCATTTTTATAACCTGAAAGCTGAAATGAAACAGCCAAAACTTTCAAACTGCCTGGAAAGATCTGAACTAACCAAATAAAGATCTAATGAAATCTATCTCTCACTGTTGTCATTTGGCATAGAATTATATCTCAGCACCTCATGTAGTCTGAATTTTTCAATGCTGCTTTTTGATGATTTTTAAGTTTCTTGAACAGAAAGTTGGATTTAATTTTAAGCATTGTCTATGCAATCAAAAACAATTCCTAGAACAGAGGGATGCTGAGGCTTTACAAGAAGCCCAGGGGCTTGTACCTAAATGGTGAGAATATGAGCATTCCTATTTAACATGAAATCCAGGCCATCACTTCAATATTCTTTGCCTGTTTTTCCATCTTCAGCTTTTTTGAGACATCCATTCCCCACTTTAGGAGGCCAAAAAAACATTTCCTCCAACCACTGAAGCCTGGCTGAAGGCACCACCGCTTGCAAAGCCATCAGATGGAAAAAAGGCATAACTGGAAAGTGCTCTGCCACTTGGAGCTTCTGCAGGGGGAAAAAGGCAAAGAATTCTGTGTAAGACAAGAAGAAAATAGTGCCTTTTCATGCCCATGGTCAGCTGGTTCATTTTTACTGTGTGGCATTAAAAAAAAGGATTTCAGAGAGCCCAACTGCCCACAGTCATGGGACAACTCAGAGACAGGCAGGCTAAGGGATTTTACTTCCTATTGAGTTCTGGATCATAACTAACTTGATTTTAAAGAATGAGGAGAGCAATGGGAATCAGATTCATTGGACTGAAAGGGGGAAAGCAAGGAAGAGAATCTGGAGAATGGGAGTCACACAGAGCCTTACAGTTTCTAGGATTCCATCTGCCTTGTACTTCCCTGTGGGAGTGAACTGCTGTCTTCCTGATGGCCTGAAGGGGATATTCAGACAAAAAACATTTAAAAGGAAGAAAATGGTATTAAAGAGAAATCAACATGTTATATGAGCTGAATGATGGGCCAAAGATTTGCATTGCTATTATTATTTTTAATGACTTTAAAAAAAAATAATTCTTGTAAATAAGTTTATATTGCAAATCAAACTTGCAGTGAAACACTTTATCTGTGCTGTGCTCTCTCAGTCTAACATGAATTACAAGTTTTTCCATACAGAAAGAGGATAAATATAAGTTTAAGGTATTAAGGACTGTTTGTATTGAAAAATATTTTTATAGCAATGACATTCAAACAAGCAGAAGAACATACGTAAAATATCACAGAGGAAACAGGTTTGAGATGTAAAATATGTGAAATATCATTTGAAATGTCTTTGCACTTGCTGCTTCTATTTCAGGTTTATGAAGATTTCTGTGTCCCAAAACCTCTCTGTTATTTTGCAGCTATCTTAGTTGATCTAATAAAGGAAATTAATTATGGCCTGACTCACTTTAAAATGTTCTTTAGGAACCAGTACAGCCAAAACTAGAGATCTAAAAGTCAGATATTTTGTGTGCAAGCATCCTAACTGCATTGCAGGCAAATACAGCAAAAGGAACTTAATTCCAGCCATAATGGAATATCCTGCAATGCAGGAGCAGAATGCTGCATCTGGAAAAATAACTAAACAGATTTTGGAGGATCCTACAATCAATTAAAACCACAGGAGCTTTCACAGCAACCTCAAAGTGTTCTGTTTGCTCTGTCCCAGCTACTGGGGCAGCACAAACTATATTTTCCACTGCTCCTAGGGCTGATTGAGGTGGCATAAATGCAGCTTACAAAGCATTTCTATTGTAAATGATGCAGATTTGGGACAGACAGAGGTGCAAGAGCAGTGGACAGGGACTGAAAGTGCTTCTCCTACTCACAATGCCACCAGGGCTTTCTCGTGGCCTCCCGCACGCCACAGGATGTCAGCGAGAGCCAAGGAGAGGCACTTGGTCCTGTGAGCTTCTGAGGGCTGGAGACAGCTGCAGGCCAGGAAAGAAAGCAGAGAGACAAGCACCAAAATGTGAGGGCAAACAGATTCATGGCAGGTTTGTCCCTAAAGGAACAAAAGCATCTTTAGAGACAGTTTTGTCATGATTGGTAACAGAAAATCATTCTTTAGGTACCTCACCTCTGCTACAGCTGAGAAAGAGACAAAAATAGCCAGAACTCCTGGGAGGTGAAGAGGCAGCAGGTGCTGTCACTGGGGGATATTCCAGGTGTGAAGGTGCAGCTGGATCCCACCTTTCTCTGGGAATCAAGCAGCACAATGGGAGGAGCGCTCCCTGCACACCCTGCACTGAGACTTCACCTCCAGAGGTGAAGGAGATACAGCTGAAGGCACCACCGGGCTTTTTGCACCATTCCCTGAGGAGAAACCTCATTTTAGGCATTTCAGAAGGTACCTTGGAGCCTGAAGAGAATCAGAGCCAGTGAAGGGAGCTGCAGGGAGAAAAACTCTCTTTGGATTGCTGCAGAACAAGCTGGGCACACTGGGTGGGTTCCTTCTCAAGTCGGAAGGAAAACAGGCATGGCAAGGATGTTCATTCACCAAAGGGTTAACAGCTCTGTGCTGCTTTCTGGGGACCTCTGTGAATTTGCTTCTCCTCACGATGTTTATAAATAATTGCAAACTTGCTGTGTCCCTGTGTTCTGTGACACTGCTCCTGTCACACAGGTGAATTTAAGGGGTGCAATTCACAGTTGTTACTTCTGGGAGATCGTTACTCAAGCTGGTGTCTGATTTATAAGGAATGATTAAATTAAAACTGGTTTTATCATTAAAAGCAATGGATGCAAATCAAGAGAGGAGTGAGTAAGGTATGATCAACAGCAGGAGCTGGTGAAGCACAAATCTGTTATCACACCCTGATTTTCTAATAGAAAGAGTTCCTCTCCCACAAAACATATTTTTAATTGCTTGGACAAGAAAGCAGAAAAATGCTTCAGGGAATAACACCATATTGGTAAATGGACAAGGGAAGATATTTCACCTTTAAATTTGTAATAAGACATTCAATATTCTCCAACAGGATTGTTTTATGTTTTAAACATGATTTTTATTTTCTAAAGGCATCCATGCTTAATTTTTGACGTTTTTACTTCTTAATCTTTTTAAACAAATCTACGCCATAATGTTTTTATCCACCACTGAACATTCTCCAAAGTGCTATCTGCAATAAATGCTACTTGCATTTTTTTTCAGTAAGGTGTGCCCCAAAGTCAGGACCTAAAACATTACAGGACCAGGAGGCTGAAGGTCACACAGTGGAAAACTGGCAGATTTAAGAATAAACCAAATATCCATGAGACTGAAGAAGTGGCCAAAAGATCCCATGCCTCTGGGAAGAACATAACTGGAGTTTTCTCTGGTGGCTTCAAGAATGGCAGCCTTTGAAATTCAGATTTTATCAGTTTTAGAGTGCTACCAGCATGGGACATGAGGACAAAACCTGTTCCCACTGTTTGAGTAAAAGATCTAATGATTCAAAAGACTAAACAAGAAACACCAAACATCAAAAAAATTAAACAGACTTTCAAGTTCAACGTCTGCCTTGAATATAATATTCATTAAGAGAATGTTTCCCTCTCTGAAGGATGTGAGATATGGAAAATAATTGGTGAGTTTTCAATTGAAAAAAAAAATATAATCACAATTTTTTCTTATCTCTGCCTGTGTTCTAATACAGACACCCAGAAATTCATGGTAATCACAAGTAATTTATGTGTTTGAGAGAGGCAGCAGAGGAAGAAGGAGAAATGATAATTATTTCTTGAATGCTGAAGAAGCCTGAAATCCAACACTTCTTATGAAGTGGTAGATAATTTGAAAATGCAGGTTAGAATTAGGAAGGAATATTTATCCTCTCTCTTGAAACTCTGAGACTTCCCTTTCCTTCAGCCTGCTGAAAGTTTCTGCCCATGGCAAACACAGCATAAGAAAAGCATGAATAAAAACAAAAATCTTTTAAAACCACATGGATGATAAGAAGGGAAAAACAGGAGAGGCAAAATTCTGCCCAGTAAACAGGAGAGGTTGGAGCTGGTACGATTGGGACACACAGTTTAAACAACCTGGCCTCCATCCACTTATTTGGGTGCCACATCATTTTATTTCATTTGTGATCTCTGAACCATGCTGCAAGAGGCAAATTAACATCTCTGTTTTCACTGAGGATGACCTGAGACACAAAGGGACCAAGGAGCAGATGATCAAAGGCTGTCCTCAAAGCTGAAAGAAATTCTTGGTTTTCACAAGCAGAAATAATTCTTCTGTGGAGATTCCTGGTCGTAAAATCTAAGTATGCACTGAATTTCCTGCAAGAAAGTTTCTGAGGTTTCTCTTTTATGTACACAAGAACCTTATAAAGTCTGCCCTGGTTATAATCTGAATTAGAATACTAAAGTTTTGCAGGATAATTTCTGTCACTTCCCATCCTGGATGCTGAAGACAAATAATGATGCTCTACAGGCACCTGTTTCTTTCCAATACTGAGGAAAAACAACCCAAACAATTTTTAATTTACATTAATTTACATTAAGGGAAAGCCAGACAGCACAAAGGAATATCAACAGAGACCAAAAGTACCAAGCAGAAAATGGGTTTTTAAGGCCAAAATTTGTTACAAGAAGAACATTTTTATATTGTAAGGTAATGAAGTTCAAGAAGCATCTCAGTATGAAAGCTCTTCAGACTAAATCAAGGCCAGATTAATGGAATCCACAAATAAAACAAAGTGGTGGCAGCACAAACCAGTAAAATAATTTTCCCTACTAAACATTCTGTTCCTTTGTGGAATTTTTCTTTTATAATGGACTTAATGTTTTACTGAAAAGCAAAAGGCAAATACATGAAAACTGATAATAAAGCAATTTTGAGGCATTATTTTCCAGAATTTAATTCAGTAACCCATGTTCCTTTAGCAACCTGACAAGTACATTACTATTATAGCAGTCCAAGCAATTTCCCTGTCAGCAGAAACACCTAACAAAATTCCTTTAAAGCAAGTAGAAAACACACAGAACATAAATTTAAATTCCATTAAGGAGTTTAAACAGGAATGATCAAATACAATTACAAGAAAAAAAATCGTTATGACTTTAATTTTTCAACCCTGTTGAGATTTCTTAGTCAAACACTGGATGAACTCCATGGTCTTTCAAACCTTGATTATTTTTTTGTTTGAAATCCTATTTCCATGAGGACCTCGAGGTTAAACCATTTTCACTGGCCTCAATCCAAGCTGTTTGGTTTGTGTAGAGGCTCTTGGGTTAATCACCAGCAATTACACAAATAAGACACCAACTTGTACATTCCTACAGTTCAGCAGGAAGCAAACACAAGTAAATCGGATGCTGCTTTCTTTCTCCCTCTCTGAAACAAAAAGTTCAGTAAGTTCAAACTCAAAAGTTTCCTGAGTGGCTGAAGCAGAGAAATAATTTTTTTTTTTTTTTTTTTTTTTTTTTTNCTTTTGTAGGGAAAATTCCTGAGAATTCACTTTCTTACCGGGTGTCTTTGTTCCTGTTGCTGTCTGCAAAGATCAGCTGCTGCAGGACACAGGCTTGCACTGCAGCCAGAACTCCACATGGGCCACCCTGAGGGCAAAGTGGGACAGGGGGAAAATTCAGATTCAGAAAAAAAATTTAAAAGTACTATTTACAAAGGAAACTTTTAAATTCAGTGATTCAATTAAGACTCCAGTCTTCATATTCCAAACATCTGTTTATTTAATTTCTTTGTTCGGGGGGGGTTTGCTCTCGTCTCCCCATTCCTTCTCCCCAAATATCAGCAAACATTAACCCAGGTTTAAAGCAGACTATCACAATTAAAACTCTTCAGAAATCAAGTTATTCAAAGAAAAAAAAAGGAAAAAAAAGGCAGCACTTTAACATTACTCACAAGATTTCATAAATCCTTCATAATTAAGGAAAGTTCCAGAAGCAAAAAAAAATTATACAACTTGCAGAACTTGGGAGGAGAAATAAAGGGAAGGGGAGGCATACATCCATTGGCTTTTTTGTCTTTTTGTTCTTTTCTGAATTTCATTTACAAAAAGCCCCTGGTACTTTTTCTAATGTTTCCACACCTCCTTTCTCTTTTGCTCCATGAGCAAAAATCTGATGGATGCTGGGGATGTTGTGAGCTTCCCTCCAGACCAAAACCATCCTTTCATCCTTCTCATGACTTTAGAGTGCTCTCTGAGCCTCTGGGGTTTTGTGCAAGCCAATGCAAATCAGTGTTTTTAAGTGTTTCTGTGGTTCCTGCCTATTTTTCCTGAAAGGACCTAGACATCTATCATGTCAAAAGAAATGTGGGGTTTTATTTAAATCTGGGATATATGAACCAAAAATCTCCTGGTCCCTACTGAGCTGCAGTTTAATTTTCAGGGAGAAATTAAACCTGGGTGTTTTCCAAGGAATGAAAACAAGCTTTGCTCTTGTACCTCATCTCAGCAATTTCCCAAATTTCTCAAATTCCCACCTGCATCACTAAACAAAGATTTCAGGTTCCAGTACACCTCAGACCCTCCCTCACTCTCTCCCTCTCACTGGGGAAGAGAAAGAAAACCAAGAAAGTTTAAATCTTTCAAATTATCAGTCTCAGAGGGAAAAAATCACAATACTAAGAAATGTCATATTAACTTTAAATTTTATGGAAAGCAGATTCATGGCTGGCTTGGGCTCCAGGCAGGACACAAGGCTGGCATCACAGACACCACAATGCCACCCATCAAACTCCTCTGCAAACCCTACAGAGGAGGGGAGAGGGCAGCCAGCACTGCTGTTTTCACACAGTAATGTGATTAAAGGACCAGTTTAATTCTCTGATTGTCCTAAGTGCAGCATCAAGGCAAGGGAACTGCAGGTAAATGCAGTAAGGAACTTAGAAAATAACTAAATTCCTGGAATTAGGAAACACCTTAGATATTGACACCTTCCCATTTCTCTTTCATGTTATATATAATCTGCCTCTTTAGAATTATTTAAATAACTGATGTGTGATTAATCCAAAGTATATCAAGGAAAAAAGCAAGGTTTGTGTCAGTCCATCAGGGAGAACCTCCTAGTCAAAATTTATTCTAAATATCTTCTTATAGCACCACAAAACTTAACATAAAAAAGAACCAAACAGTTGTTCAGCTGAATTGAATTTTGGAAGTGAAAAGAAAATATATAAATGACCTGCAACAGGCACAATCTCAGCAAAGCACCATTCCTGCACTGGAATTCATGGTGGGGAATTGAATGGCCAGTGAGAGGCTGGAAGTGATGAGATATCCTTTCCCCAGGCTGGAAACACCAAAATAACATTTACTGTGGGCCAGTGACCACCACTGCCACAGGTCCTTTTGGAGTTTAAATCAAGATTTAATATCTTCTTTTTCCACCAGGCTTGGTAAGATAAGCAGCTTTCTTCTGAGATCACCAGCCTAATGAAATATTTAACTAGATGAGGTAAGTTAATTAAACATCTTGATGACATGTTTATTAGCCATTGTCCTTGCCTCAAAGCCTCTCTTCCCCTCATTTCTGTACAATGGTTTACTTCTCTCAAGCCAGATAAAGATTTTCTGCATCAGCACAGAGGCTTAGCGAGTGTTTTGTAAAGAGGAGCCCACAAGTGTTTACTGAATTCCTCAGACCCTGTGTGGACACCCCAGGAGCAGAGCACAGGCACAGGGCTGGCACAAATCATTAGGCACTGGGAGGATCCACCCTTCCAAGGGCTCTGCTGGATTTTGGGGGCAGCTCTGTCACCGTGGGCTGAGCCTGTGAAACCAAGGTGAGCAGCACAGAGCAGAGAGGGGTGTGATGCCTAGAGGAGCTGCAACAGAGTTAAAGGGAATAAAATGGATATTTACTGAGGGGTTTCAAAGGCCACACCCTGGCAGTGCCAGTGACACAG
>PYHW01009766.1:717645-731190 GCA_013186435.1 Turdus rufiventris | reverse complement strand
AAAAAAAAAAAAAAAAAAAAAAAAAAAAAAAGAAAAACCCAAAAAGGAGGGCTTGGTCGATCTCACATTTTTATAGTTTGGGGGTTTTTTTTGGGTTTTTTTGCATATAGAAGTCTACTGTCCAATCAACAGCCTCAAATCATAAAGTTCCACCCTCCTTGCTTGCTTGCCCTCCTCTTTTCCCGTTGTTCATGCTTAGGGCCTGAAGTTTGAAGAGATTGTCCTCGAGTCCCCAGCTGCAATAGGACATGTTTTGTCTTGTTCACCCTGAGAAAAGGGCCTGGTAACCCTTAATATAAAACTAAAAGCTGCACACCCAAGCAGAACTGAAAAACTTAACCTTTAAGGCATCAGGTGAAGCACTGTCTGTGAGCCAGGTGCTCAGGCACGGCTGAAAGGGAGAGCTCAGAGAATCCCTGAATGCCCTGGATCAGAGAGCACCAAAAATCTCTCTGGGCTGGGCAGGTGCTGTCCAGGCTGGCCCAAGTCATGGCAGGGTGGTTTTACCAGCTGTGCTCACACTCCAGCTGTGCTCACAGTCTAGCTGTGCTCCCCAGCTGGATGCTGCCAGGAAATTGATGAAAATCTCATTGTAGGGAGGAGCTGGGATCTTGTGGCTGCAGGAAAGGTGAGCCCAGCAGCAGTGCCAGTGCCCCTGGGAGCCTGCAAGGTGTTTGTTCCTTTTATTTTAGGAATGAACCTCATCACCTGACCCCAAAGTCTTCAGGAAATCAAAATCTCCAGGTGATTTTCCAGGTGATTTTCTTGCTACTCATTCTGAGTCAGATCAAGCTGCATCTTAAATTTCTCTGGCCCCACATATCATTTTATTTARACTCCACCCTTGATTTATGCTCTTTTATTCTTTCACCAGCTGTCAGCTGCAGTGGCTCCTCTTCCTCCCTGTGAATAATTCCCCATCATAGACACATTTTGCACACTTTCTGCAGCTCCTTCACATTTTCCTCCATCCATCTCAAGTCTCCCATCACGACAAGGTGACAACACCCACTGGTAACCAGAGTTTAAAGAAAAAAACTTCAGATTTTTTTTTTTTTTCACTGCTGAAACACACAGTCTTTGTAAAGTCAGTGTAAAAAGCAAAGATCACTGTAAGGAAGGAATTTACAGTACCTTTTTCTGCACAATGCCATATTTTAGCTGTGGGATATTGTTAAATGTAAAACTCTGGATTTTCCATTCTTCACTGAAGCAACAAAGACTAGAGCCAAACAGAAGATTTTTTAATTCCTATAAAAGAAAGCAAAAAAAAAAAAAAAATCCTCATTTTAAAAACAAATCCAAAACACAGTAATTTACAGAAAAGAAAGGAGGAGTGTGGAAGGGTAATGACTAACTCTGTACAGCCACCCTCTTCTGTTTTATCCATACTGTAAATAGCAACACCCCAATGAAAAGGAGCAATATTTTCCTTTTCCTGCCATATTCCTTCCACTCCTAATGCTGGGAGCAGCTCAGCACTGGAAAATATTTATGTCTCATGTCTGGGGCACAGTTTCCCATGCAAGCATCCCAGAACATTGCCTGAAATTTAACAGCTGGAAGAGCTGTGACATGAGGGACAAAAGGACCCTGTGTGAGATAAATGGTAATTAAATGCTTGATTTCTGTATTTCAGGTGGCACAAATCCAGACCCTGGCCCTGCAGAACACAGCCATCCAGCAATAACCACTCTGAATAAATTGCATTCATGCTAAAGCAGAGCTCAGGAAATAAAAAAAGAATACTCAGGGCTGGGAGAGTTACTCCAAGCTCTTTGATCTAGAAATTAAATTGGAAGACACCCTCTTTATTTGGTCTGGGGTTTTTTCTCCTCTGTCTAAATGGGAAGAAAAAGTTAATAATTAAAATTTAAACAATTTTAATAATTATATTAATTTATGGAAAATTTAAATTATTAATTAAATAGTTAAAATAATTAAAGGTAATTTCATCTCTGGTCCAAATAAGGGAGATAAGCAAGGCAGAAACAGTGACAGGGCAATCAGAAACCACTGCCAGTGGAAAGGACTGAGAATAACTGACCAGAGGCATTAAGGAAATAATACAAACTTAATTAAAGCTATTTGTGCTTCAAGTGGGCTGATGCATGAGAGGTATTTTTCTGAATTTAGGCATCCCTAAATTCCTTTGTCACCTGGACAAGGACTATACTTAGGAATACAAAAGTACAGGGAATCCCACTGCAGCTTTGGCTAAGGAAACTCAAATAACAACCTCACAAATCTATTTATATTTACCATAATTAGTCTTACTTTTGCAAGAGAAATATCAATTGCCTTTGATACTATTTGAAGCATATAGAGTGTTGAAAGATCTGGAGTCTTATTGACTTCTCCACTTGTCTCTTCATCCTCAACATCAACTGAAAGAAAAAAAAAATCGAGTGTTGGATGGAAAGAATTGTTTTCCTCAGCACACTCAGTGCTAGGGAGTCATCAACATGAAAATTAACATTTATTGTTTTTATAAAAATGAAAAAGACAGTTTTAGGCAGAAAGGGCAGATAAAAATACATGAGCAGGCCTTTGTTTGATTATTTCTTAATTATTTGTCTCACCTAAAAGTTTATAGCAAATGCAATTGCTCTAAATCAACCATGAGTTACAAAAGAAGCCACTCCTACTGATTTATTTGGCCACAGCTACTCTGAACAATACAAAAGATGGCAAAGCCAAAGTTAAAGTTAATATAACTTACCCAATTCTAGGACTTCTTTCATCTGCTCTTCTTTATAGCCAGTGGATGTTGGAGACTTCCTACATGAAATGAATCAAGAAACGAAGGACAAAATGTTCATTTTAAATGAGAATAGGTGTTTGAATAAACAGTAAGAAATAAGGAGCATTCCCACACAAGGATATAACTTTTACATATGTGTGTATGCATATAAAAAAATTTAAAATATATATATATATACATAAAATAAATATATCGTCTAAGAAATAAATGTTCTTAGAGAAAAGCCTTCCCAGCACAGAGGAGCAATACTCTGAGTTTAATTTGGGATTTCAGTCCTGTTCCAGCACCAATCTCATTTCATTTGTGTGATATGAAAGACTGGGTCATAAAATAAAATTTAAATCCCTAACAAGGGTCAGGGTAAGATTCAAATTAGTTATTAAACTACTTGAAATATCCAAATAATTAAAGTGGGAATAGGTCTTAGACTAGCTCCTCTAGCAGGGTATTATTTTAATCCACTAAGAGGGATCAGTGTTCAACTCCTCTTGTGATTTAATTGTGTATTACACAATTAAAAGGTTAGAATTAAAGGACTAAGCATTGAAATATGGCTCTGAGGTCGGAGCTGAAATAAAATGTTACATTTTTGGCAACTAGATGGGTTTTACTCTTCCTGTTGAAATCACACCAAAACTAATTCAGAATCAAGGAAAAGTTGAATAACTATTTCGAAAAACACTATAAATGGACTTTTTTTTTTTTTCCTTCTTTCCAAAAAAAAAGCAATACTGTATCACTGGCTTTTGCTTTGGAAAAAAAAGGTATTGCACTGACAATCCTTTCAAAAATAGTATGGAATAGTTTCCTCAGCAACATTCTTTGTGTGCATGGCATTACAGCAACAACTGCTGTCATGTCACATACTTTCCATGAGCTTAATTTCCTTTTCAGAATATGAAATAATAACCCCAGAACACGGACACATCACACTCAGGATTTGCCCAGTTTAAAGGCATTTTGGCAGCTTTCTCACAGATAGTTATTTGGTAGTGTAAGAACAGAAATATTTCATTTTTTAGCTATAAATAAGTTAAAGGACGGAGGCAATGAAATGTGGGTGGGCCAGACAGAATGGAAATGAATCACCCACGTTCTAGGAACTCCAGGTAAAAATAAATGGGAGGCCCAGCAGGTCAATAAAAATAAAGAGGACTGAGAGCAAATTTGTGTAGTGGCACAAGCAGCACTGAGCTCCCACTGAATATTACTGCATTTTTGTGTGATATAGAATTTAATAGAGCTGGTTGTGGTATATTTTACAATAGTCAGATCTCCCCATGATGTATCCTAACATGAATTTCAGCTCAGATTCCATTCCCATAGCTGCTTGCTACCATTTTCCTGGTCAAGGAGAGGGTCTTAATGACAATAAATTCACCAATAAAACACTTTCCAGCCAACTCATGTCACTCAGGCACAACCAAAAGCCACATTTTTGTTTCGTCTGAGATGGCACACTATTCTCTCTTCTTTCCTAGTGTTTCTTCAATAATTAACACCTTCCAAGTCCAGGTAGGACAGGGCTTGAAGCAAGCTGGTCTAGTGGGAGGTGTCCCTGCCCATAGCAGGTCCTTTCCAAAAAAAAACCATTGTGTGATTCTGTGATTCTGTGATTCTGTGATCCTGTGATTCTGTGAATCTGTGATTCTGTGTTTCTGTGATTCTGTGAGTCTATGATTCTGTGATTCTGTGATTCTGTGAGTCTATGATTCTGTGACTCTGTGATTCTGTGATTCTGTGAGTCTATGATTCTGTGATTCTGTGATTCTGTGATTCTGTGATTCTGTGATTCTGTGAGTCTGTGATTCTGTGAGTCTATGATTCTGTGTTTCTGTGATTCTGACACAATGCAGCCCTACAGTTTCCATTTATAAATGAAAATACAGCCACCCATGGTACAATTCACATGTAACTCATCTGGCACCAGTTTTTGTAGAGTTAACTCTCTCTGGAAAGTCTGAAAGATGTTGGTTCTACACCCATTCCAGGAAGAACCAAGCCTGGGATGCCAAGTGCTCTGAATTCTCAATGCTGAGAATTCCCATCAAGCTGAGGAAAGCACTGACACCCAAGATTAATGTTGGGTGTTTTCTGCTCAAGTGGGGGATTTTTGCAGGTGGAGGTTCCCCTCCTTGAGGGGAACTTGTGTTTCTCAAACCAGCCAGGACATTTATTGTAATTTCCATTTCAGCAGAGGGCTGCTGCTCCAGGAAAAATTATTGTAGGTGAAAAACCATTGGGTTGGAACACTTAGGGAAGGGGGAAGTCATCCATCACAGCAGGAAAATGGGAGAGGAAGAAAATATGCTTCATTCTAAACATACTATACAGCACTTTCTCTAAATATTTGAACATTCCTCTCTGGCCTCCAAGCACTGTAGGAAAATGGATTTACAAAGAGCTGAACTCACAGAGAGGGAGCTCCTTGGCACAATAATGGATGTGCATTCCACCATTTCCTATTTACACCAACACTCACAAGAGGTTAAACAAGCAAAGGGGCTTAAAAATTAAACATCAGTGGCTTTAGGGTGACTGTGGTGGCAAAACCCATTTTCATTGCCAGATTGCAACAGCTTTTCTATTGGATGTAGAATAGGCAGACATACATAATATTCTTGGAATAGTAAAATCTGCAGAGTAAATAGTTTAAAATAACCTCTATTGCTGTTTGAAAAAGGGTAAAAATGGCCATTCTATGTGATGCAGTTTGTCAATGCTTTGGGGCACAATTATAAAAGCAGAATTATTAAAAGCAATTGCAAAGATGCAAAGGACATGATCACAATCAATGCCAGGCAATATTTTTCTGTGAGAAAAAGGTCTTGACATGACGATTTAATATAAATTCATGCTGGCAAGTCTGGGGGACAAAGGTAACAGAGGCTCATACACTTAATTTCCTCAAATGTCCTTTTTAGTGAGGACCTGCATCTGATTGATTGCAACATTTACAATATGAAAAATTATCTGGTGAACAGATGACAGATAGATTTGTGAACACTGACAGATATAAAACAGGCAGATGAGAAACCTGGCACTGAAAGGGTCATTTCTAATAGAAGTGGTCACTTCTAATAAAAATAGATTCCCTCACACACAACTCTGCATTAGTCCTGCTGAATGTTACCCACTGTGACAAGGTGCAATCTTTGCTGAGGTTTGTATATAAACCAAGAATTACTGTAATCACAGGCTGAGCTACAAGATGGTTTGAAGTGCCTGATAAATTGGGCTCACCTGAACACAAAGCTCATCCATAGGCTATGAATGAGTATTTATCTCCAGCTACAAAATCAGAATTAGAATAAAAATGGAGCTGCTTTGTTCCTACTGTTCTCCACCAGAGATTTTGGAGTGAGACATCCTCCCACTGGAATTTCCAAGGAGCTCAGCAGCACCTGTATGAACTCACCATTATGTTCAGCAACTCTAAACTGCTGCCAGCAAAATAAAAAAGAATCAGTAAAATTAAAAAGAGATAAAAAGAGTTCTCAGATCTTGGCACTCAATCCATTCACATCAATGGAGATGAATCCAACCCTCTGCTCTGTTCACCATCCATAAAATACCCACTCTGGTTTGGCCTTCAATTCTTAGGCCATTTAATTTTTAAGGATGTAGGATATTTGTGGTTTTCTATTTCCTGTCAGAAACCTCAGACTTTTAACCAGACCACTGTAACCTGACAGGTATCAGCAATACAAATGATCTTCCTGAAAAATAATATCAACTGCTAAACTGGGAGATAAAAGCTTACACTGAGGATGGGGTATTCTCTTATCTCCTTACAAAAAAAGGTGAATTCAAAAAACAGGTTACTGGTGAGCCCACAGGGATTTTACCATTTTACCTCCTGGTAAAGTAATCTTGGGGTAAATACGGGTAAAAAAAATTCCTTATGCTATCTGCACACAACTGATTTTTTTTTTTTTTTAAGGAGTAAGAAATTCCACAGAGTCATGGAATAGGTGGAGTTGGAAGCACCTCAGTGATCCTCTAATGCAAATTCTCAACTGACTGACTGCATTTCAGGCAACAGGCTGGACCTCTCCAGATTTACCTCCTTTCCAAAAATAAAGAAATTATACAGAAGCCATTTGTCACTTCCAGTAATTGCAAAGTGCCTCTTCCTATGGAGTGCTGGAAAAATACTAAAAGGGCAAATGGCAGCCCCACAGATGTTACACCACGGGCTCTGCTGCCATAAATCCATTGGCACCACACAAAAGTCACAATAGTTTATAACTTTTATTTTAGGCCCTTTTTTCCGGTCCAAGCATTATGTTGTAGAAGGTGTTACGCAACTCCAGGCACTTGAAGGTTTTCACTCCTGATCCGGCAGCCACCACCTCTCTTTTCATCCATGGGAGAGTCAAATCCACATTCCCCATGGGGGAGCCCGTTTTGTTGGACAGACATTCCTCTGCTGCCACTTGGGTGAGTCAAATCCAGACTTACTCCCTGGAGTAAGGGAGCAGAGGAGGAATCGGGAGGGGCTGGTTCCTCTCTCCAGAAGGTGTGGCTGCAGTGTTCTCACCGTGTTTCCTGCCCCCAAATCACTCCAAAGCAGTGGAGATGATGCAGAATGTGACTGATGGAAAAGGCAGAAATCCCAGACAAAGGTGGAAGGAAATGTGCCAACGTAATTTACTCCAGGGTTGCTCCAGCACTGCTCTCACCGTGTTTCCTGCCCTCAGATCACTCCAAAGCGCTGGAGATGATGCAGAATGTGACTGATGGACAAGGCAGAAATCCCAGACAAAGGTGGAAGGAAATGTGCCAACGTAATTTACTCCAGGGCTGCTCCAGCCCCACGCTCCTTTCCGCTCTTTCGAACTCTGACTCAACCCCCACTCTCTGGAAATGCACCCCCAGCCCAAGGCATCCTCTTCCTCTCACAGTGGGAAAAACTGAATTGCTTCCTCAGGGATTGCTCACACACACTGTGAGAATCCTGGAAAAACCTTTCCAGGCTTTCTGGCCGGTTTGAAAGAAGATCAAGTCCAAAATGCCCCAGTGATGGGAGCTCAGAGCTCATCCCACAGAACTTGCTGTCCATGTCAGGACTTTTGGGAACTGCTCAACACCAAAAGATCAAAACTTTACTGCTCACCAAATTGCCAGGTATGATTTCAGACAGAGCCAGCCCATCTCACACACTGATTTCGTAACACTGAAATATTGCAGTCTACCAGGTAAATACAGAATATTCCTAGAATTCCCAGAATTCCTAGAAAAATTCCTGTTTTTACACCAGAATGCACAGTAGGAAAGACTGAAGCCAAGCAAAACTGCTGAGTAAATAATGTACATAACATAATTTTACTGGAACTATTTTTCCTTTCAGTTGGAAATTCAACTTTATTTTTTAAAAAAAACAGCATCAAACTGGAAACACTAATTAGTATTCCTTATGAAATGAGACATTCACATATTACCTTTCAACAGGCATTGAATTCTGTTTCACTGTAACAAGAAATTATCAGAGTGCAGTCCAGAAACCTCCTGGGCTGCTCGTGCTCTGCTTGAGGGAACACCAAATCCTGCTCAGAAACTCTTGGCCGAAGTTCTCTGCCAATCTCCTAAGGCAGATCAGCCCAGATTGTGCCTGGGATGATGCAGGATAAAAAGACAGAAGAAGATTTTTACAGTTCTAGGCCCCCAAGCATCTCTAATTGGCAGGTATTGGCTCAGTCCTCACATGGAAAATAAGCTTTTTTATTCCTGTTAATAACAGAGAGCAGGAATATCAATCCTTTAAGAACCATAACGCTGTCAAAATAATATTTTGAAAGCGTTATGGTCCTTATAATGTTTATACAATAATATTTTGAAAGTGTCAGATATCTAAAAGAATAAAAAACCAAAACAACTGAACGACCCTGAATATATTTTTTAAGGATTTAAAGGATTTCTTTTTTTTTTTTTTTTTTTTGGAACATATAGAAGAGAAAAATCAGAATTTTCACTAACACAATGGGTTCACCTGTGCTGTGATTTTTATAATGCTGAGGGTCAGGCCATGAGCAGAGGGTGAAAGTTCCTGCCCTGTTTCTGAGAGCCACAGTGTTAGAGACACCCCTGAATACATGGAGGGAACATAAAACAAATCAGTAAAGCCTAACAGAATAACAACAGCAAAAGTTCAGAGCAGGAAAGATAAAAATATTTAGCAGACAGCACAAGCTTCAGACAAAAAATGCCTAAAGGAACATGAAAAATATTTAGAGTATTTTAACAGAGGTGACTGTGTAGCAAGAAACAGAAATACCAGTCAAAAAATCAATTTCAGCTATGGATAACAGGACAAAAAATAGCAAATGGAAAGTGAATAAAACAAGAAAAAGTTCCTTATAATAAGAACTGCTAGAAATTGGAATGCATTATCAGGGGAGAAATGTCATGAGTCATTTAAGACTGGAGCAGACAAAACCTGGAGAAAGTATTACAGCAAACATAAATATATACAGCAGTGATTAATCTGCCACAGAAAGAAATGACCCTAAAAGTTCTTTTCCATCTATAATTTCTAAGATGCTATGAAATATGAGTAATGTTCTACTTGGTGTCTATGGCAATGTCCTAACCCAACCCCACCCATGTTAGAATGCAGGGCACTGCTAGAACAAGGCTTCTCACCAAAGAACAAGGGAGATTTTGGGAGGGTGAAGCACTGAGCAATGCCCAGCTGGACTGAACTCAGCAGAGACTGTGGCAGGAGGAGAAGCCCTGGCTCTGAGCTCACTGTGCTCCTGCTGCTCAAGGGCATGGGACAGGCTCAGCTTTGGGTTGGGAAAGGCTCCTGAATCCAATTTCTGTAAAGGTGGCAACTGCACCACTTAATCAGTGGCTTCTCTTCATTTTCTTCTGTCTTTACTCAGAGCCAGGATTAAAAACACAAAGGAGATGAATTTTCTCAAGTTTGGGAATGGTTGTTTATTAAATCTCATCTAAAGTACAGAGAGTTCAGCAGCACTTCTAGCTACCAGCTAAAAGTGAGCAAAATGGAGATGAATTTGGCTAGTTACAAGGTCTTTTAAAGCTAAACACCTATATTATTCATACTTTTGACCCAATAACCAAACTCCTGTGACCCTCAGTGCAGCACTGACTGTCCAACCAGAAACTATTGCCTGAAACCATGGAGAAGAAGGAAGATGAACACCCAAAGAGACACCACCCAAAATCCTCCATTTGTCCCATACGTACCACTGTATTATAAAAACCTTAAATTCCAAACCCTTCACCATGTGAAATCACACATTTCTATTTAATTGCACACTTGTGAATTTAACTCCATCACTCAAATTTGGAGCCTCAGGTCACAGGCAGTGTTCTCCAGGGGGTCAGAAAGCACAGAAAGCTCCAAACTCCCAGGTTTGTGGGTTCCAACAAATTCCCCCAGCCCCAAAGCAGCCCCTGGTGCCTGGAACCCCCCTGTGCAGGGGCAGAATGCTGGCAGGAGAGCAGCAGCACTGCAGGCCAGGCACAGGGCTTGGGTAATTCAGGGGATTGCTCACAAAGGAAGGATGAGTGCAGAATCAATTATCCTCCCTGCCCCTGGAGCTGCACACACCTCTGCCTCTGGACAATGGGATTCACTGCTGCATCCCTCTGCTCACTAATGGCAGCAGGAAATTTTTGTTCTGGTGTCATGATACTCCCAATTCTTTGTGCCTTTCTGATTCTGAGCCACCCCCTTGGAGCTCCTAGGAAATATCCTTAACTTCAGGTCCTGATTGCAAAATTTGTTCCCTTGGTCCACTTTACCCTTTCTTTTCTGATTTCAGTGCTCTGATTCTCATTTTATGCTGATTTCCTTGGAACTGGGGAGGGAAGTTGGTTGGCTTTATATGTGAAAACCAGAATTTCAAGCATCACATGTTCTGAGATCTGTACAAACCAAATCTTGCTCATCTAACTCAGCAAAAAGTGGTTCCACCCCACTGCAGAACTGCCAGCTTGGGTTTACTCACCCAAAAATTATTTATTCATCTGACAACTGGAGGGCTCCCACAGCACCGCCACACTTTGCACTCTGTAGTCAAGACCAAAGAACTGTTTCTCAACTGATCTCAAGTGAGTTTTTCTCGCCTTTCCCCAATTTTGTTTGCTCAAGCTGTAAAATGGGGAATTCTTGACCTTCTAACCCCTTGTAACCTTCCCAAAAAAGTGATTATTCATCGTGGCCTTTTTCTGGAAAAGCAATAGAAAATCTTTAATGCAAGGACAGCCATCAATTTCAACACCCATTTATTTTTTCACAATTTCTAAAGATCATGAGTTCTGTTCCACTCATTCTTTATTCTGTGTGCTGAGGTTAATGATAAATATTCCCTTGCAGAAGGAGATTCAGCACCAAGGAGAATCACAGCATGCTTTGGAGGTCACCTGGCCCAACATGCCTCAAGGTATTAAAGGAAGCAGAAAAACCTTTCCTTGCTGCCATTCAAGGCAGGATAAAAGACTCAGGAAAGTCTTTATTAATTTGCTCCTGTGACCTGAGCACTCAAAATCATCTCTCCCAGGTTCCTACAAATCTTAAGAAAGCACAGATGCAGCAATTTTTTAGGTGGAATCTTGGATCAGTCACTTGGACTGAGTACTTCTAAATTTAGGTTTTTATTCCCTCTTAAAGAAAGAAAAAAGTAGTGAATAATCCACATTTTACTTTGCCTTGCACACAACTGAGAGGAACAGGGACTCAACAAAAAAAGGAGAATAGTCCTTTGAAGATGAACAATAAACAAAAGCATTAAAATTATCTGAAAGGAGTTTCAAATTCTCCACTCAGGTGGCACTGAGACATAAATGTCATTTTTAGTTTGTTAAGTTAAATAAAATTGCTGTGAAGAAACTTGGAGCAATTACTGACATATTCCTGTATAAATGTGTGTGCACTGTTTGTACAACACCCTTATGTCCCAGCCTTTAAATCTTGGCTACAACAAGGTGGAGACTCCATTTTTCCAAGGAATCACCATGGATACAAATTACTCCTGGGGAAATTCCAACTGGACACAAGAGGAAAATTTTTCAAGAGAACAATCAGCCATTGGAAGCATCCCTCAGGGAAAAGTGGTGAATTCCCAAAGCCTGAGCACTTTTAAGGTTTGGTGCTGGGTCACCTTGTCTAGACTCTGCTTCTGCCAAGGGAGGTTGGGCCAGGTGATCCTTGAGGTCCTTCCAGCCTGGTGTTGTGGAATTCTGTCAATTGAGAAATTAAATTGGCTGCTGTTGCTTACAGCTGAGGAGAAATGAAGATTTGCTGCCATCTATATATTGCTTTTCTCGTGGATTAATTACAAACAAAAATTCTAAAAACATCCCACCTGTAGAATCTTGGGTAGGTATGTAAACTCCACAGCATGTTGTATGTAAACTCTACAGCATGTTATATTTTTAATGAAAAATAAGAATAATTTCATGACTTGGCAAAAAATACAATCATGACAATAAAGAACCATCACTGACTCCTGTAATTTCTTTCATTAAAAGGTGTGAGTCAAAATGCTGTGCATCTGCATCTCCCTAGGATATTCTGATGGCCAGGAACTCTTTTAAAGCTTGGCAGTAGTTTTACTCCAAATTTTTCTCGTATGTTTGCACAGGATGCCTTCAGCTGGCATACTGCAACAGCACTTTTGGCATGGGAGAAAAGAGACTCAAAAAGTAAAGTAAATGGAAGGAAAAAATAAGATTTATCTTTAGTTTTCTATGGGAAACAAAACCAGAATTGCAGATGCTGTGAATGAGCCAGCTGTGGTTAATCCTATAGAGGTTTTCAGCTGCTCATCTAAATACTTAGATTAGCATTTATTTCAGGTAAATATGCAAGAGGATCCAGACAAATATCCACTCCCACACTGTAACTTTTCATTCTTTAAAATGCTCAATCACTTTGACCAAAACCTGCAGGGCTCCCAAACTCTGCAGGATTTGGCTGAAGGGAAACAAAAGCTTTATAAGAGCCAGGACTTACATTGTGGGTGTTTATTTGGAGTTTGTTTGTTGTTGTTCATTCCTTGCAGCCCTGCTGGGTTCTGTGGGTGCCTCCAGGAGCTCAGAGCTCAGCACAGATCCAGAGCTGGCTCCAGTTCTCACTGCCCAGCAGGAACCAACCTGTGCTGCTCTGCAAACAGGCTCTGCTTAGGAAAGGGCTCCCTCTCCTGGCTCCTGCTCCACCACAGCAGGGAATTGTTTGCAGGGATGGAGCAGGGACAGGATGGCAGCACACTGTGCTGTGCTCTGGGTCACCCCCTTCCAGCACAGCTTCTCCTGTTCAGCTCTCGCTGCCAAAGCTTGGTAAGTGTCAGCATGTCCAAATCTGAGTGAACCCCAGAATTACAGAGCTGTTTAGGATGGAAAAGATCTCTCAGATCATCCAGTCCAACCATTACCCCAGCCCTGCCATGCTCACCACCAAACCCTGTCCCCAAGTGCCACATCCACACAGCTTCTAACACTTCCAGCAGTGCTGCCTCCATCACTGCCCTGAGCAGCCTGTTCCAATACCTGCCCATCATTTCAGTGAAGAAATCTTCCCTAATATCCAAACTGAATCTCTCCTGGCACAGCTTGAGCCCGTTTCTTCTCTTCCTGTCCCTGTTCCCTGGGAGCAGAACCCAAACCTCTCTGGCTGTCCCCTCCTGGCAGGGAGTTCTGCAGAACCACAAAGTCCCTCTGGAACCTCTGTTTCTCCAGGCTGAGCCCCTTTCCAGCTCCCTGCAGTGCTGTCTGGGATTATTGTCACCCAGCCATTCACAAGTGAGGTT
>PYHW01009766.1:676841-689791 GCA_013186435.1 Turdus rufiventris | reverse complement strand
ATTCCTCCATCTTGACCCCAGACCCTTATTATAAACAATCTTAAAAACCTACTTTTTCACCTTATAATAATCTAACTTATACTCTACTGATTTTTTGTGACTGGTAATTCTTCATGTAAGGGTGGTAGCGTTTCCCAGGGGCTAAAATCAAAGGCACAGGGGTTCTGGTCTCTGTTCCAAGGTTCCTGAGCCCCCTGCCAGGGTCTCAAACCATCCAGGGAAGCCACAGGGATGTCCTGGATTCTCACAGGGTGGATTTCTTCCTGCAACAGGAATCATCTGAATTGGAACAAGGTGCTGAATTTCTGGGTGGCTGAGCTAGGTTGCCTTGCCAGTGCAGGAGGAAGGTGGGATTTGGTGAGTGCTTTGTGCCATCTGTTCCAGGCTAGTACCTCAAAAGGGTGGGGTGAGGCACCCCTGGAGGTGCCAGTCTCTCCATTTCCTGGAAATGGAAACCTGGAAGAATAGATGACATCCAGTGAGATACACTGTGCTAACTGGGTAGTTGGAGTTTACTGTCCAGCTTAGGAGGAGTGAAAATCAACAAAATTGAACTTTCTAGGCTCACATTTTAATTTTCTTACCCGTTTTTGGTCAGACCAAACAATTAAACAACTGAACAGGATATTCCACTGAAAGCTAAAGGAATCCCAGAATGGTTTGGGTTGGAAGGGACCATGAAGAGCATCTGAGAAACACAGAATTCACAGAATCACAGAATTACAGAGTCACAGAATCACAGAATTACAGAATCGCAGAGTCACAGAATCACAGAGTCACAGAATCACAGAATCACAGAATTAGAGAATCACAGAATCACAAAATCAGGGAGTTGGAAGAGGCCTCCAAGATCATCGGGTCCAACCCAGCCCTGACACCCCAACTAACCCCTGGCCCCCAGTGCCACATCCAGGCTTTTTTTAAGCTCATCCAGGGATGGTGACTCCCCCACCTCACTGAGCAGACCATTCCACTACTTTATCACTCTTTCTGTAAAAAATATTTTCTTAATATCTCCAACCTTTATTTCCCTTGGCACAGCTTAAGCCTGCATAATCTCCTTCCTCCCTCTGCTGTGGGTAGGGACTCCTCCTGCTAGACCATACCAGCATGGACTTGGTCTAAAAAACATCAGGATTTTATCCTCTTGGCACTCCAAATCATGGATTTACCTCCAAAAGTTGAACTCCAAACATCTTTTTCTGCTTTTTTGAGCATAAAGGCCCAGATGCAAATATTTCCACAGCAAGTAAAATAAATCATAGAATCCTGGAATGGTTTGAGTTGCAAGAGATTTGAAAGCTTATAATTCCAACCCCTTGTCCTGGACAAGGACACCTTCCACTGTCCCAGGTTGTTCCAAGCCTTGTCCAGCCTGGCCTTGGACACTACCAGGGTTGGAGCAGCCACAGTTTTTCTGGAGAACATAGAGGAAGACCCTAAGCGTGTTGTAGAAGTAAGAATCACAGAATCACAGAGTCACAGAATCACAGAGTCACAGAGTCACAGAATCACAGAATCACAGAGTCACAGAATCACAGAGTCACAGAATCACAGAACAAGCTGAAATGGAAGGGATCCATCAGCATCATCGTATCCAACTCCTGTCCCTGCACAGACACCCCAACAATCCCACCTGTGCCTGAGAGCATTTTCCAAGCCCTCCTTGAACTCTGTCAGGCTGTGCCCACTTTGACACAAGTTGGTGGGATGTTTTTTACTCCTTGATATTGATATTGCAGCTCTTTTATTGCTATTTACTGTTGTGGCTCCTCTGCTGAGGGTTTTTTTCAGTCCCAACCATCTCACTGCGAATTGCTATGGCAATAGAAATCAAGCACAAAAACAGTCCTGCCCAAACATGTAAAGATTTATTTACCCACATTATTGGACTGCATACTTTCTCAGGAATATTTTTGGGGTATCAGACTCAGAACAGAACGAACTGAAAGATTGTGTTTAGTATGAAATATATGGAAGGCAAACTGACAGGTCCTAGATGCCCAGTTATCCCAGGAGGATTGACTTGCAGAAAATAGGTATTGTACATATTTCAAAAAAGCAAGAATCCTTCCTGCTACAACAGGGCTGCTCAATCCCTGGTGGTTTTATTTACTTTTTTGGGGGAAAAAAATCACTCCAGAGTCTGCCATAGTAATGAGGGACAAGTCTACCCTGTTAACCTATTTGGCTCCCTGCTTTCTATGATCTGTGATTGACCATGCTGGTTAACTCCCAGGCCCTCCAGCAGAGCCAAAAATCAGCTCCTTTGGGAGTGAAGGCTGGGTTTGGTTCATTCCAGGATTTCTGTAATCAGCAGAGACAGGTTTCTGTATCGTGTGTCCTCCAATTCACATCTCAAAATGATTCCAGGAGAAAAGCTACTCTGGCCATATGTGCCAGGGGTTGGAGAGAATTAGGATTCTTTTAGTGAAAAAGTAACAATTTCTCATTGAAAGCTGTGCCAAGGATGGCTTAGAAGGAAGAGGATGAAGCATTTCAGGGTTTCAGGAAGTATTTTCAGGATTTTCAGCTGCTTGTTCTCTGAGAGCCTGGGGTTGCTCCCTGTGTACCTGCACTTAGCATAGAAGTTGGATTAGGATTAAGGGGAAAAAAATCCAATAAAAACCAACCAAACACACCTCTGGGGTGTTCTCAGATTTCCTAAAAGCCCAAATGTTTAAACAGAAGAGTTGCCTTCTAGAAATTCAGTGCCATTGCTAAAATGAGAATCCTTCAGAACACGCTGCTGTGTTTGAGTTGTGCTTCCTCAGCACCACTGCAAATCCTGTAAATCACCCCAGATTGCCTGAGTGCCACTTCTGAGCCACAGAGTGAGATTTCTCTTTCCTTAAATCATACCAGAGTTACCCTTAAAATGCTTTCAGTGCATACTTTTATGTGAAAATAAATAGAGCTGAATTAAGTGTGGCAGAGCGCTTTCTTTCCAATTAAATCAAACGTGCAATTTATCACTGAATTTTATTCACAAACTCATATTTCAACAAGTGATTTTTCATATCAACTTTTAATTAAAGCTGATTTACATCCCTGTAGAAGCTCTTAAAATGAACTACCATTATCATAAGTCCATAATCAATCACTTGTAGAGTGTTAACAGACCAGTAACTGCAGATATTTTTCCTCCAACTATTTATTAAGAAGCATTTGTTAAATTTCCTTATTTACAAGCATCTCTCTGCTTTGGCACTCAATCTCAGCATCAAACTGAGTCTAAACATTTGTAGTTTACAGCAGTGATGGTGGCCTCTGTGTTTACTGGGAAGTGAATTTATTCCATACTTAAGCACATTTTGGAATCAAGAGTGGAATAATTTTGTGAGTTGATTGTCTGCTACGAAAATATCTTCTAGGAGGAGCAGAGGAAGCTTTCCATGAAGAGTTGGGGATATGGGGAGTGGAAGAAGCAGCTGCTTTTGGGGTGCAATATAAAATGAGAGGAGCTGCACTTACCTGCTCAAACATGCCAAAAGAGGAAAGGTGAAACTACTGAACAACCAAAATTGTGGAAAGGTGTAAAAAATTATTACAGAAGGTGTGGGCTCTTTTTAAAATCCTGTTTCCTGGGTCACAAATCAGGTGCCAGCTGGGGTTGCTCCCTAAAACATGAAAATATGTCATTTTGATATTTTTGATATTTGTAATATCACCAAGCTGGTGAAAGGTTTTGCCATAGAATTTTAATGTGTTGCCAAATTCTGGTTGTGTCTCCTCTAACCTCACCACTGCCAGGGCTCTTGGTAAGATTATTGTATTTCCTTGTAGGAAAGATGCAACCAGGTTCCACCTTTTCCTTCCTTGTGCTCCAGAACTAAAATATTTCTGGCTCAGACTCATTTTCTGGAAGCTTTATGTATCACACTGGCATCGACTGAATTTAATTCCATCGCCTTTTTTTTTCATCACCACAATAAATTGACAGCAAAGTGAAGATGGAGGAATGAGTCTGATTCCAGGAGAAAAGCTGATCTGGCCTTTTGTGCCAGGGACTGTCAAGTGCTTGAGAGAATTATGATTCCTTTAGTGAAAAAGTAACAATTTCTTCTTCAAATCTGTGCCAGGGGAGGCTTGGATGGAAGAGGAGGAAGCATTTTTTTACTGAGAGGGTTGTCAAACACTGGAACAGCTTCCTAGAGAGGTGGTTGGTGCTCCAAGACTGTCAGGGTTTAAGAGGCATTTGGACAATGACCTTAACATGAGTTTTGATCAGCCCTGGATGGGTCAGGCAATTGGATTAGATGATCATTGTAAATCACCTTCAACTGAAATTTATTCTATTCTATTCTATTCTATTCTATTCTATTCTATTCTATTCTATTCTATTCTATTCCATTCTATCTGTTCTAGTCTAGTCTAGTCTATAATTTATACAACAATTTTTTAAAATATAATTTGAGAAAGGTAATGTTTCATTAATCACAGAATGGTTTGGGTTGGAAGGGTTTTTAAATTCACCCAGTTCCACACCCTGCCATGGCAGGGACACTTTCCACTGTCCCAGGTTGCTCCAAGCCCTGTCCAGCCTAGCCTTGGACACTTCCAGGGATTGGGCAGTCACAGTTTCTCTGTCAGGGCCTTCCCATCCTGACAGGAAAGAATTTCTTCCTAAAATTTAAACCTGCTCACTTTTGTTTATTGCCAGTTTTCCATGCCTTTGTTAAAAGTCCTTCTCCATCTGTCCTTGTTAATGTTTTCTGTGAGGCTTTTTTTTCCATTTCCTATCTGTCAATCCTTAATATCCTTATTAGGATGACATGATTTGGAAGATGATTCAGGATAGAGACCTGAAATCTTTAGCATTCCTCCAAGTTCTGTGAAAATCTGTGAAAAGTGCTGTCCCCAGTGTGGGTGCAGAAGATCAACTCCATTTCCAATCTCAGGAGATCCAGAGGGGCAGAGGAACCCCATGGATGCCCTGAAAACAGAGCTCTGCCAGAGCTCAGCTTTGAGCAGGACAACATGGACAAAAGGTGTAAAAATCACAATGAATATTTTTATTTATTTTTCTTTTATGACCATGAAAACTACTTCTGTTTCTCCTTCAGCATGAAGTCAACACAGCACGTTGAGAGTGTGTAGGAACCTTCTCATCAAAAAACACCAAAAAAACCCACTCCATAAAAATGAAGAAAGCATCTACTGGGAAACTGATGCTTGCATTTTCTCAGCTGTTGTAGAAATGTGCCAAAAAGATGCTGTGCAGCCTAATTGAGGGCAATTCATTTCAAATGAGTAAATAGTCCTGCCCCTCCAGTCAGCTGGGTGTTCTTGGAGGGCTGTGGCTGGCCAGAAACCAGAGCCTGTGTTTGCAGCTTTCTTTGGCTGCTTTCATAATTTAATGAATGAAATAATGCAGTCAAAGGCTGCCATTGTGAGCTGCTGAGTGATGCCTTGCCAAGCATACTGTAATAGTGATTAAGACACAAAAGGTGATAAAAATGTGTATAATTACATCATGTGCAACATGGCTTAATTGTTCTCTGCAAGAGCCAGAGGAAATTTCCCCTGTGAAGTGTTATTTCCTCGGATTGGAGATCCACTCTGGTTGTCTTCTGAGCAGCATATTCTGATCCCTTCAAGAAGGGATGTCAGAGAACAATGACTCCTCCTGGGAAAATCACATTTTTGGGAAGCATTTCTGTGCCCTGATACAGCCAGAAAACAATCACTGGCCTCTGTCCTGCGGCCCATGGGATGAAAAATCCATTTTCCAATCCTTTAATAAGGTCAGTCATTAGCGAGTCTTGCTTGGGTTGAGGGTGAAAACACCAGAAGATTTTTTCCCTCCTGAACCATGTCCTTCCATGATATATTTCCTGTCACTGCTGTTCTGCCTTGTGTTGATCTTGGCAGCTCAAAAGCCAGCAGCAGCTTTGTTTTGCTACTCCAAGTCCTGTAGTTTCTCTTGTCAGTGAGACTGTGTCAGGAGTTGGTTCATTATCCACATAACACAATAAAAGAATTGCTAATAGAGACTCCAGGAGTTAAACACTTCTGGCCACGGGGCAGGAAGCAGAGGAAGGTGCTTTATGACTTGCAGCTGCTCACTGAGATAGCAGAGTATGGATGTCTAACTCCTACAACTGGGTGAGATCTGATCCTGCTGAATGCAGGGGAGAGGAATGCTTGGCTTTTAAAACCCTTTCCAGAGCAGCACTCACTTCCAAACGGGATAATGTGGTTCTGTGCTCATTTCCAAACGGGATAATGCGGTTCTGTGTTCATTCCAAACGGGATAATGCGGTTCTGTGTTCATTTCCAAACGGGATAATGTGGTTCCGTGTTCCTTTCCAAACGAGATAATGTGGTTCTGTGTTCCTTTCCAAACAGGATAATGTGGTTCTGTGCTCATTTCCAAACGGGATAAAGTGGTTCTGTGTTCATTCCAAACGGGATAATGCGGTTCTGTGTTCATTCCAAACGGGATAATGCGGTTCTGTGTTCATTTCCAAATGGGATAATGTGGTTCTGTGTTCCTTTCCAAACGGGATAATGTGGTTCTGTGTTCATTCCAAACGGGATAATGCGGTTCTGTGTTCATTTCCAAATGGGATAATGTGGTTCTGTGTTCATTTCCAAACGGGATAATGTGGTTCTGTGCTCATTTCCAAACGGGATAATGTGGTTCCGTGTTCCTTTCCAAACGGGATAATGTGGTTCTGTGTTCATTTCCAAACAGGATAATGTGGTTCTGTGCTCATTTCCAAACGGGATAATGTGGTTCTGTGTTCATTTCCAAACGGGATAATGTGGTTCTGTGGTTATTTCCAAACAGGGTAATGTGGTTCTGTGTTTGTGGATGATACAATTCCTCCAAAGCCATCTTCCCCTGGCCCCTGGAACTTGCTATAACAGATAAGTTATCCTAGATACCAAGGTTGAGCCAAATTCCTTAAGAATTTGGTAGTTCTCTAACACTTTGTAAGATAATTGGTCAGAAATTAGTTTGTGTAATTGGTCAGTGCACATTTAGAACTTTTGACTTAGATTGGATGCTGTTTTTTGTATAAACCTTTTATTGGCTGCAGTTTGAATCTCCCCTGAACCTATAAATATGGCTGTCTGCCCTTTGTCTCTGAGAGAATCCTGCTTGACCACACTTCCCATGAAGTAAAGATTCTTGTGGAACGCGTCAAGTAAGGTCTCCGGTCTTTCTCTGCTGGCTGATGGGAGCTCCTGAGAGATGGCTGATCGATATCAGCACTCTCAGGTCTTGGTAAAACAACTACCAGGGGCAAAAAGAAAGTTTACATGTGTTCATTTCTAAATGGGATAGTGGGATTCTGTGTTCATTCCAAATGGGATAATGTGGTTCTGTGCTCATTTCCAAACGGGATAATGTGGTTCTCTGTTCTTCTCCCAACGGGATAATGTGGTTCTGTGTTCATTTCCAAACGGGATAATGTGGTTCTGTGTTCCTTTCTGTGTTCCTTTTCTGTGTGAGGCTGTGTGTGCAGTGCAGCAGCAGCTTCTGGATGCTGTTCTCCCAGGCACTCTGACCCCAGCTGGGGGCACAGGGAGAGCAAAAGGAGAGGCACAGGGATGCTCAGGACTGTAATTCCATCTTTCTTTACTCCTACCCACGTGCCAGCAGGCTGCCAGCTGCGTGTGTTGTGGTTTAACCCTGGCTGCATCAGGAGCAGACCTTGCAGTTTCCCTCAGAGTATTTGGTTTTATGGTTGCTGTTGCAGCTGGATTTAACTGGAGCTTGGAACCACGAGTGATCAACCCAGATGAGAGAATTATCTTTAATTAGCTGTAATTGAATTTGGGAGGGATTACATCAGTGGTCTGAGATGATGAATGACTCAGAGCAGCTAATTTTTCTGCTCTCCTGACTCTGTTATCAGAATTTGCCTTCTCTCTACTACTTTTTTATAATAATTGAGACTGGGACAATGGAGAATTTGCAATCTGTGCTCTGGTGGGAAGCTGCAGGAGCTGCCTGACACAAAAAGCAGTCTGTGCTTCAGGAACTGTGTTCTCGTTCTTGGTGTGTGGTTATTTGGTGTGAAAACTGCCCAGACTGGGATTGCCTGCCCCATGCACTGGCAGCTGAGCACAGTGAGCACAAGGGGAGCTGGACGAGGTGGAAAGTGAGTCAGTTGAAAAGAAAAAAACAAAAGCAAGGATAAACTAGCCTCACTAAAACAATAAATCTCTCTCCTTGAGATCTGCACTTCTTTATCACCCTCTCAAACTGTGGCATGGCACAGTGGTCTAGAAATTGTAAGATTTGGGTTCCCTGGTGGATAACCCTCCCTTGCCCTTGTGATAACTTCTCAGTGAGAACAAAGAGGGAAAGGCAGGTGCAGAAAGAGAAATCTGTTAAATTAAGTTTCTTCAGCTTTCTGGAGCAGCATGGAGTGGACACTGCACCATTTCATTCCCTGGAGCCTGGGCAGGGTGCAGGAAGTTCAGCCCTGCTGAGGAGCTGCAAGGATCACAGGCTATCCCAACCTGCTGGCCTCGTCCTCTCTCTGTCTGCCCTCCTGCCCTGGCATGGGGATTTTGTGAATTCCTCCACCCTGCTCTGCTCTCAGCCAGGCACCACTTGGGAAAGGAAACGTGGGTGCCTCCATTTGCCCAAATTCTTCAGTTTTCTGCACTCTCCATCTCTGGGAGATGGGCACACCACAGAGGCTTCACAAAGGAGCTGCTCCCCTCCAGTGGCAGCATGAGGTTGTTTTTCACACCAACAGGAGAGTGAATGCACCCATGTGCAATGTGGGAGAAGAACCAGCTACCTGAGCTGCCTCTGTGTGCCCAAAACAAACCATCCCCACACTGCCCTTGTCACTGGTGGCTGTGGGACCCGGAGCAATTGTCCCTCTGGGTTGTGCCCCATGGGATGTGCCTGCCAGGACGGAATTCCTGGGTGGGCTGTGGCGTGCTGGACACGGTGCCAAGACTGAGCTGCACCCCTGGAGAGGGTGGAGGGTGTTGGGGTGGGTGGCTGTGCCCCACAGTGCCCTGGCAGAGGTGTTTGGGAGGCTGGGATGCCTTGGAGTGGCTACTGAAACAGGGCTAGACAAGAGAATAAAAGCAAGTATTTATTAAAGACCTTCAATAAGTGAACTTTGAGCAGTCAAAAACCTCTGAGAGGGGCTCCACCCATGATGGACAGTGGTCACGAGTTTTTCATACATTCAATAGTTTGGTCCATTTACATACCAGGGGTTAATCCTCCATTTACACCTTCAGGTAATGAAGGCATTTGCTCCAAGTTTTCTCTCCCCAGTTCACTGCTGTTTACATCTCTGGCGCCTTGGGGCAGGGACATGTTTCAGGCCAAGACAGGAATTGTTTTATCTGAATAAAATGGAAGAACAGCAGCTGACACTCTGTGGACTTTTAGAGCTATACACTAAAGCAGCACAGGATCTGAAAAATATAAAAGCTAAAATCTTAAGGCATCAGCTTTAGTGGCCTCCTGCTGCTCCTCCTGTGCATCCCAGCCTCCCAAAAACCAGAACAGCACCTTAACCCACACAGGGAATGCTGCCCTGGAGTGTGCAAAACCTCCATGTCTTCATTCCATTATCAGCCCTGAAGGTTTGAACAGCAAACAACTGCTTGGATGCCCTTCCATCACCCTGCAATAATTTTTCTGTTTTGTCTCGACAGGTCTCGCTTTGTTTTCAAGCACTGCACTAAAAGCAGCCACTTTGGAGCAGAACCATTTCATCCTCTCAATTATTTCTTTTGTGTGAGGCATAACTGCCATCAATTTTGTCATAAACATAAAAAAAAACGTGTTCCTGGGAACTTAGGAATTACAGAAATCACTTTTTTTTTTGTATTTTGAAACATCAGGCTTCATCACCCTTGTTGCAGTTTTCTTTGGCTGTAATGTTTTCCTGTCAATGCTATTTATGCACAACAGTGTTTTGAGGATTTAATAAAGTCGTTTAATAATTACTTTATTAAAAATTGAGGGTTTTGGGGTGTTAGGCTCCCTTGACATCTCATTTCTTCAATTCCTTCAACTGTTCCATCCCCAAGTCTGACACTTCTGTTTGAGAAATGTGTGTTTTCTGAATATTTTATACTTTGATTTGAGTATTATCATACTCACATAATAAATAGGAACTAATTGTGGCATTACTTTAAAACAATCATGTTTATGGTGGGCAAGTGAGATGTTAATGTTTGGCCAAACAGATTTTTTGATGCCACATGAACCCTCATTCTGCTCTAGGGCTGGTGTGTCACTCCTCAGTAGATGTGGAAAATGAATGCCTGGGTTTGCATCAAGAGACACATCAGCTATTTTTTCTGAATATAGCTGCTCAAATCTTTCTGCTGAGAGAGAAAATAATCAGATTTCTAGTACAGTTCTGAAGAAATAGGTTGTTATAACTTAAATTTCAGTAAAATTTTGCTGCTGTGAGATGGAATAGCTCTCAGGTTGCATTGAAAAAAAAAAAAAAAAGGCAGGGGGAAACCCAGTAGTTTTTGCAAGGATGAATTGGTGGCCAATTTCTGATCAAATTTGAAAGATCAAATGCCAGGCTGCATGGAGAACAATGACTCTAAAGAGGAGAGAAAATTACCAGCTCTAATTCGATTGCAGCTCCTATTTAAGGGTAGGATTAACACCGAACCAGTTCCCAACCCTTCCTCTGCTATTCCAGGCCTCCTAAAAACTCTCAGGGTCACAGGGTGGGTGCAAAGCTGCTTTTTCCTGCAGAGAACTCTGAGATGGGGCTGGGGCTGGGGTTTGATGCTGGGGCTGGGATGGGGAGCAGTCTGTGTTGTGGCTGTTGTCAGACACTTCCACCTATTGTGCAGAGGCTCCAGGCTGGGAAAGAGAGAATTTTCTGTCTGACTTGAGCAAAAATAGAGTAAAAAAGATTACCAGATTGGTGCCAAGGACAAACAGCCTGTCGCTGTGCTCTGAAGAGACCAAAGATGTCTGGACTCTGTTCTCAGCCTGAGAGGTTTTGTGGTGACTCTTTGCAGAAGCCTTTTAATCATTTTGCCCCTTGAGTCTCCCTACATAAAACAAGAATAACTGTCCCCGTCTCGCTGTCCTTCACTCTTTTCTTTTGGCACCATCTCCAAAGAATGCTCCAGCAACAAAGTCCCATCTCAGCAAGACCCCTGATGCTGACATAATTAAGAGAATTAATGGATATTTTCATCCTTTCCTGGAAGTTTTTTAATTTTGCAGCATGCTTTGGAAGCGACCTTCAGTCAGCTGTGGTTGTTATTTTTTTTATTTAATTTTAAATTATTTCATTTGTTACCCACTTTTTTGCTTGAAGAGATGTTTTGCCAGGTAACTCGGGGCTGTAAAACTGACCAGCATGGGTGAAAAACCTTCAGGCTAAATGAGCATGGAAATGATGAGGCTTTTGCTTTCAGGGAAAATGTGCTATTTATTGCACAGAAATTTCTAAGTAGCTCTAAGAGCAGCTGTTGAAGCACTTACTGAAGGGCCAGTGCTACCTCAGTGCTCCTGGTGCTGAAAAATCAGTTCTACCACAAACTGTACTGGACAGACACAGAAATGATGGAAATTCCAGGTATCATCCTCTCAGCAAGAAAGGTTAAATAGCTGCTAAATACCTAGAAAATGGAAAAAGAATCAATGCAGTGGCTTTGTCTTCAGCAGATGTGTATAATTCTGCCTTGGTGTCAATAGACTTGTGGTAATGAGCTTCTCTGAATTTCATTTCTGTTCTCACCCAAGTAGTACTTAAATACATATTTTTAAAATTGCTCATTCTTTGGGAGTGAATGCATTTATGGCTCCAGCAATGTGTGGGGTCAGTATAATCTCTTGTTTTAAAATTACTCAGAAAAATGGAGTATTAGCTCCACTTTTCTCCAAGGACATGCTAAGAGGGCTGGGGTGGTTCAGCCTGGAGATGAGAAGGCTCCAAGGAGGGCTCAGAGCTCTTTTCAGTACCTGCAGGAGCTCCAGGAGAGCTGGAGAGGGACTGGGGGCAAGAGCATGGAGTGATGACACAAGGAGGAATGGCAGAAAAGTGAAAGAGGAGAAGTTTAGATGTGGTATTGGGAAGAAATTCCTCAGTGTGAGAGTGGTGAGATCCCGGCACAGGGTGCCCAGAGAAGCTGTGGCTGTCCCTGCATCCCTGGAAGTGTCCAAGGCCAGCTTGGACATTGGGGCTTGGAGCAGCCTGGGATAATTCTACTCCCTGCCGATGGAAGGGGGTGGAACAAGTGATTCTTTAACCTTGCAACATGTTCTGGAGAGAATCAGTCAATAATTCAGACTGGTTCTATCAGTGTTCCTAGGGTTGTGCTGGCACTGATGCAAACAAGACAGGTGTGGGCCACCTGGACCACTCTTCCATGAGAACTGGCAGCAGGGACAGAATTAAGAGCTTTTAGGTATTAAAAAATACATGAAGGAAATGGAATTTCTTGTGTTCGGGCTTGGTTGTTCACTAAATCTTATCTGAAGTACAGAGAGTTCTGCAACACTTCCAGCTACCAGCTAAAAGTGAGCAAAATGGAGAGAGATCCAGCTGCTCCAAGGTCTCTTAAAGCCAAACAGTCCAACAGAGAATTAACACCTATATTATTTATACTTTTAACCCAATAACCAAATTCCCATGACCCTCAGTGCAGCACTGTCCAACCAGAAACTACTGCCTGAAATCATGAAGAAGAAGAAAGACGAACACCAAAAGAGACACCACCCAAAATCCTCCATCTTGTCCCACACCTATCACTATATTATAAAAACCTTTAATTTAAAACCCCTTACCATGTAAAAGCACACACTTCTATTTAGCTACACACCCATGATTTTAACTTCATCACTCCAATTTAAAAGCCTTCTCTGATGCTTCAGGTCAAAAAGAGTGTTCTCCAAAAGGTCAGTACCTGACAACACAAAAACCTCAAAAACCCTAAATTTCTAAAATCCAACAGAAGTTATACTTTTTTTTTTT
>PYHW01009766.1:657491-676791 GCA_013186435.1 Turdus rufiventris | reverse complement strand
TCCCAACCCAGATGTTCACCCAACCTCACCCTGGTTACACAAAGTTAAGGTCGTGTGCCCCTCCAGGTGGTTCCTCACCGTGGGACACACGTCAGATGCAGGAGCACAGCTGTCTGCTCTGCATTATTCTTTTACTCTGCACATGTTTCTCATCCAATTCTGGTTTTAAAAAATAATACTGTGCACTTATGGCTAAAAGGCACAAGGGAAGTTGGAGTTCGTGAACTTCAGCGGATACAGAAAGTGGGAAGGAAAGTTAAGAATCAAGGTGATGATGGGGAAGTTGCTGGAATGAAATTTGGGAAACAGAGCTAATTCTTGTTCTGTTGCTGCCAGGAATGAGTGTAGAGGAATCCCCTGACTCTGCATGTTGTGGTTTTTCAGAGCAATAAAAATGCCTTATTTTATTTCAGCTGGAGTCTGTCTTATCTAATGGACTTTTGAATTCATAAAGCTGGAGCCTTGACACATCTGTGCTCATCATTTGGAAAATCATGAAACTCTGTGGGCTGGAAGTGACCCTTAGATTGTCTGTTCCCAAAATCTTACCCAGAGCAGTGCTGGCTTCTATCCCAGACCAGGCTGCTCAAGGTTTTAATGTAATTTTAGAAATCTCCAGCATGGAAATGGTTGAACATTGTGGTTGAACATTGTGGTTGAACATTGTGGTTGAACACTGGAACAGGTTGCCTCAAGAGCTTGTGGAGTCTCTGTCTTTGGAAATATTCAAAACCCATCTGGACATGGTCCTGGGCAACCTGTTGTCACTGACCCTGCTTAACAAAAGGGGTTGGGCTGGAAGATTTTGAGAAGTCCCTGCTAATCCCAACCAATCCATGAGTCTGTGAGGTTTCACACCTCTCAGAGCCTCTGCTCCCAGGCTCCACCACTGTCGTGCAAAACCAGTTTTCATTTTCAGGTGGGAATTTGCCTCCCTTCACTCTGTAATTCCTGTCCATCTGCTGTGCCCTGCTCAGCAGCCTGGCTCCTCATCTCCGTTTTCCCCAATTTGAGAGTTAAAAGAAGTCATTTAGATCTCCCTTGGCCTTCTCCAGGCTGGAAAAATTTCTTCCAGGCTCTCCTCATCCCCCAGGCTGGTAGACCCCAAACCACCTTCATGTCCCTCACTCAAATTTCTCAACACCTTTCTTGTGCAGAAGGACACACACAACACTCCAGAAGTTGTGTGCCATGTGAGAGGAATAATAACTTTCCACAGCCTTCTCAAAGCAGGCAGCATTTTACCTGAGCATCATTTGCTGTCACCTTGCCTGTCAAATCTTGCCAGTACTTTAAGATGTGAGTTCAAAGGCGGCTGAAGCGAGGTGAAATTAATCTCCATCTCCATCTCAAAAGGAATAATTGATGCTGGGCTGGGTCCAGTTTCTCCTCAATCACTCTGGCATCTCTCTGGGTGTGCAGGGTTTACCTAACACACATGTGCAGCCCAAGGCAAAATCCTGATGCTGTCCTGTGACAGCTGCTAAAAAATCCAATATATCCGGAAAACTTGGATATCAGTTTGGCATGAGGAGCCAAAGGGGAATCAGAGATAGAGGGAAATTGCTTCCAGTTACAGGCAAAACATCTGGGGGAGAAGAAAATAATTTATTGAGTTATTTTATTATTGCTATTATTATTATTATTATTGCTATTATTATTATTATTATTATTATTATTATTATTATTGTTGTTGTTGTTGTTGTTGTTGTTTCTACTATTACTATTATTTATTTGGCTGTATCACAATGCTCATTTCTACTTTGCACACCTGAACCACTCCTCACTTTTTAACTACACCTCACAGTTGCTCCCACAGCTCATTTTGCCTGGGGTGAATCTGCTTTCTGTGTTGAGCTTTCTTGTTCTGTGAGAGAGAGGAAAGACCTGCAGAAGGGAAATGGATAGATTTGAGAAAGCCAAGCTTGCCCAGCAAAGTAAACGTTTTATATTGCTTCTGGTATTTCAGGAAGGAAAATGTTTGGAAACAATTCAGATTTTTCCAGCTGGAAAGAATAGCTGCTGAGCTCATGGGGCAGTGAGTTGACAAGAACAGGCTTCCCCTGGCAGCTGCTGCCCAGTGCCTTGACTGAACACAGAATTTGTGGAGTGATCAAACCACCCTGGAGAATAAATCAGGATGCTAAAACCCAGTGGGTCATGGTAGAATTTCATTAGCCAGGGTGGGTCTGATTCCAGCCCCCATACCATGGGCTTTAATTCCATTAATCATTAATCAAAGCACTGAGGAGAAGATTGACAATTTCAAAACTCATTGAATTTGTTGAATTTTGAAATGTAATTGCATAAAGGGGAAATGGGGACCTCATGCCTACTGAAGGCTCTTCCTCACACAGAAAATCACATTTATCAGGTTTCTGCATGTGTCCTCTCAGGACTGCTCCCTTCAGGGTATCCACACAGGAGAAGTGAGATCAACCCTCCGGGCCAATATACAGAATACAATTGCAAAAGATAACACAGAAAACGATTCTGACCTGAACTATGGAAGTCTGGAGCTCCAGCAGGTTCCTGACAGGGCTGCCTGTGAGGTTCAGGCTCTTGCGGTCACACAGGGGATTTTCTGACATGTAAGGGCCTGCTGGGGTCATGGCCCATTTCCAGCACTGATGTGGAGTTCAGGATTAACAAGGTGCCTGGGTGACTAAAAATCATTTATCCTCCCCTTCATCCCCCCTGCATACTGCCACAGGTCCCTGCCACCCCCATAGAGTTTTACACCTGGAACTTGTGGGGGAAAATCACAAAGGTAAAGCTTAACTCCCAGGCGACTTCAGTATTCTGGATTTTCACCTCCTTCTTCTTCAAGAGTGAAAAAACCCAGTCCCACCCCCACCCCAGATTCCAGTGGGATTTCATTCCTGCTGCCTGCTGAGATGAAAACAGGCTGCTATAGATTTGGCTGGAGCTGGGTTTGTCTGTCATTAAGTCTAAATCTGCCCAGAGGCATCTGTGGCACTTAGAGCTCGTTTCTGTCACAGTTACTTATTCAGAGATTGGCCCTCAAAGTAAGGTTAACTGATTAGGAACGAATTTAAATAATTATCCATTAGAAAGAGGAATTAAAACTGAATGCTTTGGTGTTCTCAGGCATCTAAATTATACAAAGCCAGAAAATTCTGCAGTCCTTGATGTAGAAATAATAGAAGATTAAGAAACACTTTGAACAGACGTGGTGAATTGCAGGGATACATTAACATGAAATATAGAGGACCTGATATTCATCTGGCAAACCTAGATATGGCTCCACTGGGTTTTGGGAGCTGCTCCCATCAGCTAAGATCCAAATCAGGTTTGATAGAAGCTGGGGTGCAGGTTTTGTAGCCAGGAGGTGCCTGAGGGTGATGGTTAAAGCAATAAATTCAGCCCCACTCATTGTGGTCATGGCCCTTCCAAGAGCAAGGTGGGAGATGCTGAAAAAATCAGTGGTGCTGCAGATCCTGATTGTGTGAGTCGAAAGATGGTGCCCTTTGCTTGAGGGCTGCCTTTGGGGTCTCCTGACAAAAAGACAGCTTATAAAAATTAAACGGCATTATAATTTCTTTCTCATAGTGTGTGAACATCTACAGAACTTCACGCTGCTCTCTGTGAATATCACATGTGTACCTTGAACACTTGCTGTGCTTCTAAAATTTATACAAAAGGCAGGAAAAGACTGAGCCACTTTAGGGGCTAGAGCTCTTGAAATTAAGAAAACTCCAGAAGATGTAAAACTCTGTCTTTGCCAGACTCTCTTCTTAGATCAGACTTGTGCATTTTGTGCAGTTCTGTACTTGCACTGCAAATTTGAGATGACATTGAGGAGATCAGATTGTTTCATTGTTGTTTGGGGGCTTTTTTCATCATTTATGGAACCTGTCGTTGCTCTGACCGTAATCAAAACCCACCCTGACATTTCTAAATACATTTCAGCAAAATAATCCTGAAAACAATATGTTCCTGGTGCTGATTAAAGCCAAGCTCAGGTAATCCCAATTAACCCCGTTACCAGAACCTGCAGAGCCTTGTGGCAACCAAGTCCCATTTTTTTTCTTTACAGCAGCCTCAAGTCAGCTGCCAAGAGTAACTTCAGTTCCCATCTATCAAAGGTGAAATAGCAGCCCTCTGCCCTTGGCTTTTTGGCTCCTCAGCCGAGTGTGGCATCGAGCCAAACCTAACAAATGGAAAGATTTCAGCCAGGAAACAAACACAAAATAGTCCCTGCTGTTGCTGCAGGGGGAAGAGGTGCTCAGCCATGTGTGGCACTGCTGGGACAGCCCCCAGGTTTGGACAGGGGTGGGTGTCTGTCTGCAGGAGCAGGTTTGGGGAGTGGACAGTGCCTGTCAGCTCTGAAGAGCAGCCACCAGCTGTCTCCTGTGCCAACCTGCTCCCATCACCATCAGATGTGTTATTTTGGGGTGAGAGCTGCTCTGATGGGATCATCAAGGGAGCAGAAGGAGCCTGGGGTTGGTGGTGGTGGGAATGACCACTGGAAGAGGAAGCTGGCAGTCTCTGGGTGGAAAAACAGTGTTAGGAGGTTGTCAGTGCTGGCATGGAAATGTACCTGCAGTGAATTCAGCTCTCACCCAGCTGGGCCACAGCCAGGGGGCAGCTGGTTCTGTCTGTGGTGCTGCTACATGGCACTAATGAACAGGAGGGTTTGGCCATTATGGACAGAAACACTGACAGGAAAAGTGCCCTGCTGATGGGAATGAGCGAGTCAAAGCCCAGCAGATGGCCTTTGGTGTTTGCTCTACAAAGAGTTGTTAATGCTGACACATGTCATCAGTGGTTCTGGTGCCAGGGCTTTGTCTGGTGCCCTCCCCAGAGCAGCTCTGACCTCCTACCCTCATCCTATCCCTCTGTTTTCTGTGCCTACCTCATCTGGAATTCTTCTTGCAATATGCATCCTTTAATAGCCCTCTTTTTAATCCTTTATTCTCTTATTTTTCCATTATTTCCCTTTGCAGTGCTCTTAGTAGTGTAGAACTGTTTTAACAAAGAGGGATTATAGATGTTATTGGGGAAAAAACGTGCTGAAAGAAACAAGGTCACATTATGGCAGGTGTGGAACTCTCTCTCCAAGCTCAGGAATGAGGACCTGGAATATCCTTCCTGACCAAATGATGGCAGATGGTGCAGGGTGTCTCCTTTTGGCCACAGTCACAGCGTTCAGAACTCCAATCCATGTGGTTCGAAATTCACAAACCAATGTTGGGGTTACCTGTTCACTTTGGGGGGTTGGAATGAGATGATCTTTAAGGTCATCCCCAACCCAAACCATTCTGGGATTCTATGAACCAAGCTTCAAGCCTGGCTAATCTGCATTTCTGAACTGCAGAATGACCTGCTCTTTTCCAAGACCTGCTGCTCCAGGACCACCTTTGAGAGGAGGTCACTGACCTGGGCTGGGCTGAAGAACCAGAAATCAAAATCCAGACCAGGGTACAGCGTGCTCTTACTCACAGGGACTGACACAAAGGGCAAGATTACAAATTCTGAAGGCCATTTCTCTCAGTTTAATATTTCACTGCACTCCAGCTAGTACAAGTTATTTAAAGTGTCTGCTCCTTTCACTAAGGGCTTTTGTGCCTTCTTCCTGCTCTGTATAATTATGCAGTCATGCAGCCTGACATTTATTTATGTAAGTGCTTGCTGGAGAGGTGCTGGAAGCAGGATCAAAGGCTATGTACAATGAGCTCTGGAGCAAGGGCATGGTGTCTGCAGGGCACAGAGCTTGCCTAATCCTCACAGCTTTGTCACACAGTGTGTAAGGCTCTTCATCCAGATTTCACAGATGTCAGGAATTGAAATTCTACCCATTAAATACCTTGAGAACTCCTGGTGCAGCGTTTTGGCTCAGCTGAGGATTTGTCTCCTCCTCCTGGTGGATGTGGGTGCGCCAGCTGTGTCTGGACTGGGGAGAGATGAGAAGATGAATTTCAGTTCTGCCTCTTCCTGTAACATCAAATGCATTTCCTAATGTTTGATAACAGGAGTGTAGGGCCTAAATGAACCTCTCCTGGATTCTCACCCTGCAATGTGTGTGCTGTTTGCCTCACCTTAGAGTCACTGACAGGTTATCTGCTGATTTTTGTACTTTCCTCTCTAATTAGCCAGAGGCCACAGTAAAAACTGCACTTTGAATCAAGAAGTTTAGAAACAATATGTTCCAAAGATTTTTTTCCCCCCGCTTTTTCCTAAGCCTTGACTTTTAGCCACTCTTGGTTTTCATCTGGGTTTTGGGGAGTAGTGGCTTCTGAAGATGCTCTGAGAGCTGGAGCATCTCTGCTCCGAGGACAGGCTGGGAGAGTTGGGGTTGTTCAGCCTGGAGAAAACTCCTGAGAGAGATTATTGTGGCCTTCCAGTACCTAAAAAGGGCTCATAAAAAAAGCAGAAGAGCAGATTTTCACAGAGGTGGGTAATGACAGGATGAGCGGAACAATTTTAAACCAAAAGAGGAGAGATTTAAGTTGGATTTGAGGAAGAAAGGTTCTTTACCCAGAGGATGCTGAGACCCTGGCACAGGTGCCCAGAGAAGCTGTGGCTGCCCTTGGATCCCTGGAAATGTCCAAGGCCAGGCTGGATGGGCTTGGAGAAACCTGGGATGTGAACCAGCACCCATGGAAGGGGTTTGGAGCCGGAGGATCTTTCAGGTCCCTTTCAACCCCAGCTATTCTGTGACAATCGTGGCAATAATGGCCATGAACCAGTAGAATCCAGGACCCTAATACAGCACACTGCAAACCCTGCATTTAAGAAGAATAGAATTCAATTATAGTAGTATAATTCTTTTTTTGTACTGTCTCTAGCTCTGAACTTTATGTACAGAGCTGAAATTCTTCTGTTAAAAAAAAAAATTAAAAACCACCAAAAAACTAACAAAAAACCAACCAAGAAAGGAGGTCACAAACACTTTTAATTTCCCAAAATGTGTTTCTGCTCTCCTGAGAGGAAGTGTGTAAGTCCTGAGCTGTGAGCAGAGCTCCCTAAAGCTGTGAGACAAAACTGTTCACAGTGAGAGAAGCGGGCTAACTCATCCATAAATTCAAGTGGTAAGCATCAGATATTTCTTGAAACCTCTTCTGTGGCTGTGAGTTCACACATTTGTGCTTCCTTGAGCTTGCAGTGTTAGTGTGAAGTGAGTGGCCATGGGGATTAATGCAAAGCTAAGCAGGGACATTTCTAGAGGAAAAATTCCTTCCAAATGCAGTTACTTGCGGTATGCTGAGGGGATGGTATTTTGGTTGCTATGGTGATTATAGAATTATATAGGTAGACAAACAAAGTTAGGTTTGTGTTAAGGTGTTTAAGTGGCTGGGAGCATCTTTTATTCAATCTCCACTGCAGCTCAGTCTGACAGAGCCCCTGTGTCAGAGCAGCTCTGAGAGTGGATTAAACCCAAACAATTGGAAATCTTACATTTCTTTGGGATTCAATGGGATGTGTCACGGCATTTTTCGAGAACTCAGCAAGGACCTAATTTTAGAAGTTTAAGTATCAAATAATCTGGTTAACTACATGCCAGTTTATTGGGTTTGCAGCCCTGAGCAGAATTAAGGAAAAGTTGATATGGGATTTGATTAGTGAAGGCACAATGCAATTATCCCGTGTGCCAGCGTGGCTTTATTGAACATTGGTCTGTTGGACACTTGATCAAGGGAAATTGCAAAGATTTGTACATAAATACTCCAAAGCACCTTTCAAATGATTTTAATTAATATTGAGCAATATTTTGGGCAATAATGAGCAATAGATCATGTGAATAGATATTCTTATCCATAGAAACACTTTCAAATGATTAACAACAAGGGTGACAGCATTCCTGTAGCTAATGAAATGACTTTTTGAGATGCTTTACTGGCACTTTACAGGATTGGCTCTGAGCCCAGCACTATCAACAGTGTCATTAATGATCCCAAAGTAAATATGCAATCACTGTCGATAAAATTTGTGGGTGTCAAAATGATGGAGCACCTATAAATAATAATGAAGACAAGACTTTTAGAGAGGGCAATTCTGACTTGCTTGTCAGCAAGGCTGGTGCAAATGGTCTCTTTATTGCAGACAAATGTAATCTGCTGCCTCTAAGCACACAGGCAATTCTTGGAGAATACGGTGTTTTGAAAACAATGGCTCTGAAGATAATCTTGTGGGTATAAATCTGAGCTGTTCAGTCTGCCCTGGTAGTCACAGACTCAGAGATATTTGTGTGGTTTGGAGGGAGGTGTCTGATTGAGCTTTTAGGTGTTTGGGGAGAGGAGCAGTTGGGTGAAAAACCTCCTTAACTGGAAGCACTGGTCAGACCCACACGATATCTTTTGGTGTCAGCATATGGATAAACTAATCAGGGAGGAGAAGCAATACATACAATTATCAGAGGCTGGGGGAAAGCACTTTTGGTAAGTGATTTAATGAGCTCAGTCTCTTCAATTTGTCAGAAAGATGATTGAGAGGTGACCTGATTGCAACCCAGAACTACAAGTTTCCAAAATAAAGGGCAAAGTATTTGAGAGGTTATTCAAACTAAAACAAAATAGCAAGATCCAGCGTTGGATGGCAGAGAAAAACTCGGGCAGCAAGGCCCCTGGTTTTTTACCCCAGAAGAAAAGAATTATCATTGCAGCCAAGGAGGCTCAAAACAAACTGCAGGCACTGTGTGTGAGCAATGCTGGTCCCAGGAGCGGCTGGGCTGTGACCCAGGGCTGCAGGGAGCTGACAGATGCTCAGAAGTGACGGGTGATGGGTGATGGGTGACAAGCCCTGTCTGCTGTTCACACTCCCAGAGCCTCTGCACTTCCAGCCCTGCTGGAAGTCTTGGCCCAGGATCCTGAGACAATATGAGTGGTTTTGGGCAATGTCACCACTGCTGGAGCTGTAGTTTGTACAAAGAGTTCCCACAGCTCATTAAATTGCTTAGAGGGGTGCAGTAAATGATAATGTGATCACATTTCATCCTGAAACAGCTTCCAAACCCACAGAGGGGCAAAGCCATGTGTGAAGCACCTGCCCACAGGGATCAAGCCAGACCTGTGACCCCTCTTGGCCAGGTAAACCCCCATGGAGGCTGATGCACCCTCTGCAGGGTGGGTTTGAGCAGAGCACTGCAGCCCTGGCCCTTGGGCATCTTCCTTCTGCACATGTCCAACCCAGGTGCTCTCTCACCAGCTGGGTGCTCGTGTGCTGCTGCTTCATCTTTTCTCCAAAAGCAGAGAGGCTTTCAGATGCTATTTCATTTTATATATCTGTGTAAAAGGCTTCTTTTTATAGCTGAAGCTGCTCAGCTTCACAGCAGTGCCAAGCTCCATCCTCCTATTTCACTGCTCGTTCCCCGGAGCCTGGATGTAAAACCTGCCTGTGAGCTGCTCTTAATGTAGTCACAGTCTGCTGCACTGTGTTAACTTGTGAATGCATTGTCTGGCAGGCTCCTTTTTCTGCTGAAAGAGGAGAGGAAGGAGTGGGGAAAGGAGGGGAGGAAATAGTGTTAATGGCAGCAGCAAGATGGGAATGGCAGAAATCAACATAAACGATCTTTATTTGCTGCACAGCTCTGGGTTTTGGCAGAACTCCCCCAGCTGTGGCTCAGGTCAGACTCTGGTGACCCTTGGATGAGACTCTTTGTGCTGAGGTTGAGTCCTACATTCCTGCAGGTTAATCAGGTATTTGAAGCATCCACTCAAGCGCACCTTGCTCCCCTGAAGGGCCATGGAACAACTCCACCTCCCAGACATGACCTGCTCCAGGTCATGGGCTGTAAAGGCTGTGCTCCTCTGTGCTGGAGATAGCACAGAATCCTGGAATCTCCTGAGCTGGAAGGGGGCCAGAAGGTCGAGTCCAGCTCCTGGCCCTGCCCAGGACACTCCAATAATTCTGCCCTGAGCATCCCTGGCAGTGCTGTCCAAACTCTCCTGGAGCTCTGGCAGCCTTGGGTGGGGCTGTGCCCATTCCCTGGGGAGCCTGGGCAGTGCCCAGCACCCTCTGGGGAAGAACCTTTTCCTAAATCCAACCCAAAACTCCCCTGACACAACTTCAGGCCTCTCCCTTGGATCCTGTCACTGTCACCACAAAGAGGAGATCAGTGCCTGCCCCTGCTCCTCCCTCGGGCGGAAATTACAGACAGGGCTGAGGGTCAAGGTCTTAAACGTGGGTTTGGAGAGAATTGCAAGAGGACAGAGCAGGGCATCCCTGATGGTGCCTTTGCTCCTCACAGGCATCCAGGGAGCCAGTGCTGCCATCCTGTCATCACCTCCACCCTCCTCATCTGCCCTGCTCCTCTTGCTGCTCAGAGGACAAGTCTGCCAGGCTTGGAAGAAGTCATTGAGGTGATAACACAGCTTTGGGTGGAGAGGAGGTGAGTGGAGAGGCGAAGGAAGCAGCAGAGCCAGGATCAGAAGTTCAGGGAGAAGCCAGAGAGAAAATCACAACTGGGAACATCCAAGGTTCCAGCCTGGAGCAGAAACAACCTCAGCCAGCAGCTGAGCCCTCTGCCACAGCCACCTCCAAGTGTGGAGGTGAGAGCACAGCAACAGCTCAGAAGAGGCAAATCCTTCCCTCCATCCCCCAAGGAGACACTGGGCCATGTGTTTACAGCTCCAAAAAGAGCATGGAGGAAATGGAAAAAGCTCTGAGTGATTTCAGTGGATCAGTCCCAGAGGCCGTTTTAGAGACACATCATCTGCAAGGACTTCAAAGAGCAGGGTTCAGGAGGGGCTCACTGCACACAGCTCTGCCCCCAAGCTCTCTGCACGCTCTTCCACCAGCTTTATTGCCTCTAGAAGCTCACAGGCAAGGCTGGGGCATCATCATAACCCGGCCCAGGGTGGATTTTATGTGCACCTTGCTGGGAAGGGACCAGCTCTCCCAGCACAGCTCCAAAACAACGAGTCCCTTCAGCAAAAACTTGGCTCGTAGCACTCAGTTATTTTTATTAGTTTCCTAAAATACTGAGCACTTCAGAGGAGAAACAGATGGGCAAAGATACCCGGCGCTACAAGCTCTCATTTTAATGTTAAATATAATGCATATTTTGGGGAATGAGTAGAAAAGACAGCTTGGAGGGTGCAAAGGACAGTCTTTGCAGGAACATAACAACATCTGTGTGCCGTTGCTGCTCTGTCATTTCATCCACTTAACTACCTGCTTTGTGTTTTTCCTAATTCACTTGAAGCCAAAAACTACAGGATTTTACATTGAAGGCTTAAGGTCAGAGAGCTACGAACAGACACAGCTAATTTATACCCTCTAAATATGACCTTAACGTGGGAGCTCTGAGACAGGATACAGTTTAGCCTTTAGGCACTTAATTTTCCCCAGAAATCTTTCTAAAGCTGGGATGGTTATAAAGGTATTACCAAGGTTCATGGCCTTTCCTGAGAAAGCTGCTTCCAATTTGAAGTACACCTGGGCTGTACACCAGGTTTGCAAGGAACTGGAGCTCAACAGAAAAATCATGGGTTTTATTAACATTACTTTTTGGAAACCTATCTCTAAAGGAAATCCTAGTAATGTTTTTTTGGGTTTTTTTTGTGCTAAGAATCAAATAAAGTGGTAACACCAAAACAGGTGAGTGTAACTCAAATTTACATAGTCCAGACTTCCTGCTTTTCACTTTAACAAAGTGAAGTTTGACTATTTCATAATATTATTTATGAATCCACTACGGTAACATGTGTTTAACAGTTCAAGGAAATGATATTCAGGCCAACACAGAGAGCTGACAACTATTTCCAGATGGTTCAAGGCACCAGATGTGGCATTTCCTCTGTCGAGACAGAGGGCACACAGAGATGAAGCCTCACAGGGTCTCCCACAAAAATCTGTGTTAGTTTGGGAGTTAATTCTGAGTCTGGTGTGTTAAATCCAGTGGGTTGTTGTCAGTTTGTGGCAGGCCAGTGTGTGGGTCTGTGTATAATGTGGGAAGTCTGATATTTTGAAGAAAGATTTGGCTTGATTCTCACCTGGTGTAGACAGATCCAACATTTCTGGTTGCACTGAGCATCAACAAATCCGCAGGTGGGATAAAGCCTCGCATTCCAGTCAGTCAAAAAGCCCAGGAAAAAAACTCAGGGCATGCCCAGTGAAACCTGGGCTTCTTCAGGGACCCATCAAACCTTGGGCATCCTTGTTTGCTCGAGCAAAGGCACCCAGATGTTGCAGGGGGCCCCTGATGGGGCAGTGTCAGCCACCTCCAGCATCTCCTCTGTGCCTGTTCCCTGCTGCTCCACCAGCCCTGCCAGGGGATGCTGCAATCCAGAGCACTCCAAGCCCTCAGTGCTGAGGTGCTTCAAGGACTGATCAGCTGGGACTCTTCGCTTTAATTGGTTTTGTGCTGTGTTTTTAAACAGCTCTTTGCCAGGCCCTTGCTGTTCTCCCTCCCAGGTGCAAGTTCAGCTCTCAAAGACAGCAGCCTTGTCCTCTCTGCTTGTGTGCAGGAGATGTTGGGGATTGGCAGGCAGAGAAGTGCTGTGCTGGTGTGGTTTTGTTCTGGGGGTTTTATTCTGTCCCTGGTCCTTGCACTGGGATCTGCAGCACAGCCTTTTCCCATCTCAATAACTCTGTGTACAGCACGAGCCCCACGCTCCACAATAACTCTGGGAAGGATGGCAGAGAATCAGAGCACTGTGGAATGTTTTGGGTCAGAAAGGACCTTAAAGATCATCCAGTTCCAACCCCCCATGCCGTGGTTTGGCAGCTCAGCTGATCAGATTTAAAGATCTGGTTTAGGGTGAGCTGAGCAGGGCTGCAGGTTGCAGTGAGATCAATTCCATTACAGCCAGTACAACTGAGCTCAAACACAAGTTGGGGCAACCTGACTGGCACTGAAAGATCTTTAGGAGTGGAGATAAGGAGGAAATGGATCAAGCTCTCTCTAATCTACGTGCCTAATACCTGAAGTAAATCTCTCTAAGAGGTTTCAGAGGACTGCATAAGGACCACTTGAGGGCCAGGGATGCCTTTTAGGAGTTCAACACATCCCTTTTAGCAGTCAACACCTGCTAAATTCCAGTCTGAACTCCCTGGGTGCCTCTGGTCCAGCTCTCATCCAAGTGTTCATTTGCATGGCATCACCTTCCATGGGGATCAGGGAGGGTGAGGATGAGGCAGCTCTGTGCTCACCCAGGTGAAAACCCAAAGATCTGAGCAGCGACAGGAGCTGAACTGCCTTCGATTCCTGGATTGATTTTTGCTCCTCTCAGTTCTGCCACTCCTAAAGTCCCTGAGCTCTCACTGCACACACAGATTGATGCTCTGTGTGCCAACACTCTGGGAAAGCCCTGGCTGTGGAGGGAGCTGAGCAGTGCCCTGTAACCCCTCACTGTCCTAAGGCTGGGTTTGCCCCTTGATGTGGCTGTGATGGGGCTGGGCAGTGTTTTGTTTGTGCTCTAGAAGCTGATTCTCTCCCAGATTCTCCTCCTTTTGCACTGCTGAGTTGGTTTCTTGTTATTCCAGCAGATATTAAGGAATCTCAGGGTAACACACTTTTGGGACAGGGAGGAGTAGGAAGCACAGCTCGAGCTGGAGCAGTGGTAACTCCACAAGACACCCCCTTTTTTATTGGCACTCTTCATTTTCACAAGAGATTCACTGTGCTGGCATGTCCCGACAAGAAAAGAAAATTCCAAAAGAAATTCAGCTGTGGTTTACACTGATAAATCTGTGGGTACAAATGTTATTTTCCTACAGGACACACTTGGGAGGAGAAAGGCAGGTTGTTTTCAGGGAGCTGATGGAAGGTGAAATCCCCATCTGGAGAAGGACAATCGAACTGTGTTGGATGCCAGAGAAGGAAGGGCTTTGCACCTAAAATTAAAGGTGCTATCTTGAGGAGTTAGAGCATCCAAGCACTCTGATCCTCCCACTGTGGCTTTCTGGAATTAGCACCCAAAGGGACAAATGGTGACTTGATCCTGTTTGCTGTTTTTCTTATTATTATTCCACTGACTTGACCAAGAGCTAATTTAATCCAGCACCCTTTATGCTTGAAATCTGTGCACTGTAGAGGCATAAAAAGATGCCATATGGGTCCTTTCTCACTTTATGACCTCTCTGAAGTTCTGTGCTTTGCACTTGCATCTTCCAGTCAGTTTATTACAATCAGATTTTATAGATGTGAAACCCTGCACAAGAGCTTGAACAAAATGGTAAAAATTCCAGATATGTAACAAATGTGGGTGAATTCCACCTCAAAGTTCTTGCAGTGAGGAAATCACTCAACAAATCCATAATGATGGAGCTTGGATAGAACTGGGAGGTCTATCAAACCTGGAATTTGTTAATATTAGATTTGGGACATATTTGCAGACATGAGTGAAGCTGACTCCCCTTCTCCCTGTCTAGAACATCACCTGGCTTAGGAACACAAATGTGTTTAGCCTGGGAAAGAAATCAAAATCTGGTTCTCTTGGAATGATGAACTGACCATGGATGCTGATACAAACTACTAAATTCTGAGTTCTTTGAGGATCCTGTCGTGTTTGTGACAGAGGCCACTGCTGTGCTGGCAGTGCTCCCAGGTGCTTCAGGGCTGTCTCAAACCAGAGCAGGGCAAGGCAATCTGCTCATCTTGCTGTGTCCATGGATCCAAAAAGCTTCATCCAGCTGGACAAGAGGAGGGTGGTGAAGGGCAGACAGCTCCTGCAGCCCAGTTTCTGATGATGACCATCACTCTGATGAGCCACTGTGTCTGTTTTGTGTGGCACTGGTTGTTTCTCCAGGAGATTCTGGCACTGGCACAGGAGATCTCTGCATCCTGATGTCTTCTGTGGCCTTTCCAGAGATGTTCAACCCTCTCTCTAAAAAGGTTTTTATAAGGAAGAGCCCCTGGTTTGTCCTAAGGGAGTTGTGAACCCAAACTGCAAGTGGGCTGCCCTACCCAGCGCCATGGTGTGCAAATTTGGCTTTGGTTCGACTTAGAAAAAAAACAGAATTTCACCTATTTTATGTGGAAATGTTTGCTGCCAGCACCAAATGTGGATACAAGGCAAAGTGACAACAAAGAAAATGCCTGCTGCAATTTAAATCCCCAATTTAAATGCACCCCCACTGTTTGCAAGCCCACAGTTAATGGGCTGATGTCAAGAGGTGATGATGAGTGTGCTCACTCTGCTGAAGGTGCCTTGTTACTCACAATTTGTGTGTTTGGAACCTGAGACAACATCAGCGAAGTTAAACATGTTGATTCAGTGGAATCTGGTTCCCAGCAGAAATGTATCTCTTGGATGAAGCACTCCAAAAATAAATTAACAGCTTTTCTTTGACACTGACATTTCCAGCTCGCTAATAGCAAAATCCAAACAATAACATTGGGTTTTGTCAGAGTGAAATAGCTGGCACCAGTGCAGCCTGAAAAGGAATTCAAAAATGTTTTCCTTAGGATGAAAAATTCTAATTTTCAGCGACCTCATTCATACTTTGTAATGAAAACTTGAATGAAAATTAGAATGTTGCAACAAACCCTGCATACAAAATCTCCGCTTACCTGGTGAATATGAATATATTTGAATGCCATAATGGAATAATCTGATTTTATTAGTCACTCTGAGGAGAGTCTGATAAATGCTGAAGTCTAGCCAAGTTCTGTTAGTGCTGATAGGCTTATCTGGGCTTAGTCTGATCGGTGTCTTAAATGTGCCAGAGAGATGCAGAGAATTCGAGGCTCTGACCTAATTTGGTCTATTCCACCTGGACTGCACTTGCATGTGTTTGAGCTCAGGGAAAGATTTAGCAATTTATCAGCGTGCCAATTAGAGAGGAGTTTGCAGTGCCTGTTTCCATCACTTTGGACCAAAATGTTGTGAGATTTGCACAACTCTCAGCCTCGATTCAGCCCGGAGTGAAAATTCACAATCTGCTGTGGGGCCCAGCTGCTTCCCTCTGCCTTTGGCACCGAGAATTCCTTCTCCTGCTTAAAATATTTCCCCTGTTCCCACAGACTCTTGCAACTTGCTAGAAGTTTGTTGAAGTCTGAATGCTCAGGCAGTCCTTAAATAATCCCATTTAACTCAAGGAGCAGAATTCCAAGAGCTCTCCAGGGCTGGACTCGGTTGCCTGAACGGTGGCATCTGGTGGCTCTACCCCACAGGGGGACCTGTGTCCTCCCAAATTTAGGATTTAGGGGAAGCAGCAGAGGCTCCTGAGGCTGGGCAGGATGCACCCACAGTGCCTGAGATTGCAATAGGTGCTAAACTGGGAGCTGAAGAGGGCTGCACATTCCCACATCCTCCTGTTAAAACCTTTCTGAAAAGGTCTTTTCCCTCCCATCTCATCTTTTCTCTTTGTTTTGCTCTTGCAGAGCTTGTGCAGCCAAATTTTCCTTTCTGCATCCCCTCACAGTGAGATTTATTTTCAGAGTCTGTAACTGGATCTGGCTGGGAACAAAGATGTTTGGGAGGAAGTTTACACTGGAGAATTTTTTCCAGGTTTGTTTTTGGGTCTGTCTTTCTTAAATTATCAGTAGGATCAAACCAAACCCCAGAATGAGGATATTTCGTGGTTAAAACTTGAGCAAATCTGGTTTTCACTGATAACTGTGGGACTCATCAGTAATTCTTTGGAAGTGAAGAGCAAGAGGGGTGGCAGCTCTGCCACCTGTTCTATCTCACTCGTTTGTCTTGTTTCTTTTATTTGTTAATTAGAGGCAGAGGGACTCTTCCAGTGGGTGATTAATTCTTCTCCCTCCCATTTTAGCATCAAGTGAACCTCTCCTTGGAGAAAGCTGTCCCTTTCCATTGCCTGGGAAACTCATTTAGGCCAAAGTCTAAACTTAGGGTAGATAAATATCTTCAAAGTGACAAGGGTTTTGCAGGGGGGCAGTGGCAGAGGAAGGAGTGGAACTCTTGCCTCCTGCAATCCAATGCACTTTATCAACAATTTCTGCTTGAAACCAGCCTAGCTTGTACATAGAGCAGGATCAAAACTCTTAGAAAGATCTTCTCCAATTTAGTCTGGAGAGTGAAAATTAGAGAGGAGGTTGGGGGTTTATTTATGTATTTATTTATGTATTTTTTAACATGCCAGGATCATTTAATGGAAATCACTCAGTGGCAAAACAAAGGGGAAATTCCATTCAGGAATGGAGTCTGATTGTGTGTGGTATCAGCACCAGGGTAAAAGACAACTGATGGAATACCAGGCAATTTCAGCTCATGAATAATGTGTGTGCACCCTCCAAAACACACTGCCATGGGAAAATTAGCAAATATGTCAACAAACTCATCAGGAGTGCTGCTGTAATTGAGTAAAGGATCCTGGTGTTCATCTGAAACACAAAACTAATTCAGAAAGAAACGTCACAGGCAGGCACTGAGGATGGTGTGATTAGCACATCTAAATGTGCACTCAGACTCATTTCTGGGCTGACTCTTTCAATTTAAACACTCTCAGTTATCCCCTCATTCCTCAAAGGTGACAGTCACACCTTCTTAATCATGTCTGGTTAAGCAGGAGTCGATGTTAAGGTGATTTATCAAAGCTGTGAGGCAGGAAAATGATCAATTTTGTTACTTGCTGCAGCTCTCCCAGGCTGGCCCTAGAGCCCAGCTCAGCTCTAATGGATATTTTCAGGTGTTGGATATTGTCAGGTGTTGGATACTGGGATACCAGAGTTGTCCCTTTTCACTTGTAAAATTCATGACTTAATTTTCAAAGTGATTTACTTAGAATTATAGATTCCCAGAATGGTTTGGGTTAGAAAAGACTTTAAATATCATTTATTTCCACCCCCCTGCCATGGGCAGGGACACCTTCCACTATCCCAGGTTTCTCCAAACCAATCCAACCTGGCCTTGGACACTTCCAGGGATCCAGGGGCAGCTACAGCTTCTCTGGGCACCCTGTGCTGGGACCTCACCACCCTCACAGGGAAGAATTCCTTCCCAATATCTAAAGTAAACTTGCCCTTCACAGGAGTAAATTAAATTTCCCCAGACATGGCTCAGCCTCTAATAGCTGGTGGGTTTTAAACTGATCAGCACATTGCTGTTTATTTCTCAGTGACCAGGTTTGGGAATGGTTCTGTGAGGTGAGCCAGTGTAAGAGCTACCCTGCTTTGTGCTTAAATTACTAATTAAATCCCTGCTAATAGTTCAGGCTTAAATATCTAGAATCATAGGATAGAATCATAGAACCATTAATGTTGGCAAAGACCTCCAAGATCATCGGGTCCTTCCTGTTGGGATAAAACTCTCCCCATCCTGTTGGGAAAGCTGCAGCACCGTAGGAAGGCTGTGAACTACTCCTGAAGTTGTGTGGGAGATGCTGTCCTGAACTTCTATTGATGCCTGGTGGGATTTTTACAAACTCTGAAGCTCTGCAGAGGCTCTGCACAGTTGGTAACCAAGATTTCATCACGTCCAGCCCAAATTCTCACCGCTTCAAAGCAGAAAAAGACCTAATTGCAGCTCCTGGCCATCAGGCAAAGAGTCCTGTCCATATGAGAAACAGCAAACAGCCCTAAACACGCCTTGTTAAAGTCAACTCTTTGGAAATTAGCACAGCTTGATTATTACTTACATGCTTTGAGTGTCAAACACCAGCTGAGACCCTGTAGCTGGAAGCTCCTTGTCCTTCTGGCTTTTTCTGGGCTGTTAGAAATGTGAGTGTCAAGCTGAGCAGAGCCAGCTAATGAAGGCATCTCTCTCTAGAGGGGGTGGTGCCTTCCTGGTGGAAGAAATCTGTTCCTGTGCTCAGAGAGAACCATCCTCGCTGCTTCCTGATGTCTGGGTGAAATGGGTTCACCTGCCTCAGAGTTTCCTGAGCCACTCATGCATTTGAAAATGCTTCAGGTGGAGGGACAGCAATAAAATGCAGCCAGGAGAGTTCAGGGGGAAGGAAATGAGCTGCCACCACCCCTGCAGGCTCTTCATGAACGGGGACACCTGGACAGATCTGTGTCCCACTGAGGGGATGCTACAATCCAGCCACTGCTTCCCTGGGAATTCATTTTTGGGTTTTTTTTATGCTGGAATATACTGCATCAGAAATAACAGAAGGTTTTTTTCTGACACACAGTCGTTCACCTTGGGTTATCTTCCCATTAATTTTATTTTTTCATGATCCTAAATCATCCTATGGAGAAAGATCCAAAATTTTCCTGCTGCCAGTACCTGCAGCTCTGAACTGCCTCACCTCCTGCACATGGCAAATCTGAGCCTCTGCATCACCCACTGAATCTGAAATATGACTGTCCTAATTTCCCAACTCATCTTATTGACTGTATCTTGATTAATTAGACCAGTAAATCATCCCATTAGATGCAAAAATGCCAACACATGCAACCATGATGGTTTTCAAGTATTAACAC
>PYHW01009766.1:630591-657381 GCA_013186435.1 Turdus rufiventris | reverse complement strand
ATCATATTTCCTATTGATTGGGAAACTCTGGAGCAATATTCAGTTGAAGGTGTCTGAAAGAAGTCCCCTGCTGGTGACCACCACAATAAATGTGGCACTGGGACCACAGTAATCAGGAGGAGCCATGAGACAAACACAGCTCTGTGACCCAAATGGCTTCTTGTTGGATTCCAAAGTGGTCCCACTTTGTCACTTGAGTGGCTCAGGGAATTGGGGAGGGGTTGGTAAATTATCCCTTCATGCCTCCCACCCCCACTCCCTCTGCTCGTAATGCAAATTCAAAGTGGGCCAGAAGGGAATGACTGCAGCTCTCATTTTTTTATTGATTTATTTCATTTATTCCTACTGCCTAGCATCCAGGGTTCTTACTGCATGATAGAAATATGATCCAGATTGCTTTTTGTCCAAGGATTGATTTTTTTTTCTTTGTCGCAGAGAACTGCTCTTCTGTGGGTCTTTGATTGTGCCATCGTTGATTTGTGATTAGATTTGTGATCCAATATTGCAGATAACAAACCCCAGTGACACCATGGCATGGCAGTGGCTGCAATTTTGTTTAAAAGTCTTCAAATCCTTCTCAGTTTTCCTAAATTACTTCAGTCATGGAAGTCACTTTTTGTTTTCATGTCCTCCTTCTGGAAAAAGAAAGGGCCAGAAAAGAAACGACCAACCTTGTGCCTCCTTCACAGAAGTGCTTGGTTCCTTTTCACACATTTTTTTCTTATCCTGTGTTTTGCACCTGTAGTTTTGAGCTGCCCCACTGAAGGGAATAAAGCCTAAAGGAATCACCTGTTATCTGTGGCTGCACATTTTTTTCTGGGCACTCTTTGACCTTGACTCCCTCCTGTGGCATTGCCTGATAATCAGTGTTTAAACATCCCAGAGGCTCAGCTTCTGGGCCTGCAGAATTGCTTCTCAATTGCCTTCAAACAGCTGTGAAATGCATTTTTGGTCCTTACAGCCTCAGAGGACTCTCTGCTCACCAGATACAGCAGGTGCATGAACAGCTTCCATCTGGGTTTTCTATAAGGGGCTCCACACACCAGGCTCCCCTTCATCCTGGAGTGTTTTGGGCAGCACACAGGAAAAACTCAGGGAATCTGACTGGTTGAGGCATCTTTAAAATTTATTACTCCTCAGTTACTTAATTTTCCATGATTTCTGCTAATCTTGAGCTCACAGAGAGGCTTTGCTGGCCCCATCCTCTCATGGCTTTTGTGGTTCATCTTTGCTTCAGAGCTTGGGGGCAATAGCAGCAGCAGGTCTGTGAGGAAGCTGTGAAAACTTCCCTCAGCTCAGCAGCTTCCCCAAAATTCTGCTCTCCAGCAGACATCTCCAAAGAAGTAAGATTATTGTGGCTGACTCACTGTGAAGAGGCTCTCAAGAAGTCCCAGGAAATGGTCTTTGAAGAGCTGGGAGCATCCAACAGCTGCAAGAGAAAATGAGCACATTTAGCTTTGATGTGTTTTGATGCAGGACCAGTAATTTCATTTTTGGCATTATCATGGAAGCAAAACATCTATTAACAGGGCGTAATTTATTTTAAAAGGGAGAGCAAGAATGTTTACTGTCTTCCTGGTAATGCAATTGGGCTGTCCCATGATCATCTATCAGACATGACAGCATCTCCCAATTTTATGCAGATTTGTTATTTAAGCAAATTTTCTGTAGGTGCAGAAGGGGAGGGGGTGTTCTTTCTTTTAGTGTACACCTCTAATTTATGTAAATCAGAGCTTTCCTGCGGGGAAGTAACAATAAAATCTTTGTTTTCGCTGCGTGGCAGGTGCAGAGTTTGCAAAGACAGTCTCATTTCTTGTCTCCTGAGAGAAACAGCATTGGCAGGGTGGGAGCTGGTGTGCCCCTCTGAAATCACCACTGAGACTGAGATCAATAGAGCTACAACCAGGTTTTGGAGGCTTTTTCACTGAACTTAAATATTAACAAAGGCTGTTCCAGTTTCTGACATTCCTTTCCCTCGGGAGGGATGGTGAGGAGCAGGCAGAGGGTTTAGGGACACTTTGGAATCACAGAGGCATGGAATAATTAGGGTTGGGAAAAACCTTTAAGATCATTGAGTCCAACCCTTAACCCAGCAGTGCTGTGTTCACCCCTAAACCCCATCCCCAAGTGCCACATCCATGGTTTTGAACACTTCCAGGGACAATGACTCCAGCATCCTCCTGGGCAGCCTCAGTGCCTGAGCAGCCTTTCAGTGCAGAAATCCCTCCCTGTTTATGAGCTGTGCTCACACCCTGCTCACTCAGGCTCAAGCTAAATTCCCATAAAGCCCAACAAACTCTTCACTAATTTTCTCTCCCGCTTTTCCCTTTCCCTGCATCTCTGCACAAAGCCATGGAGTAAAAATCCTTGTGCAATTAGTGGCAAAATTCCCACTGATTCAGCGGGCCAGGATTTCACCTTAGACCTAAAATTGCCTGTAAATTCTCTTCTAATTAAATTAGTGGGCTGTTCTCAGTGGTGCATTGAGAAAGAAAAGTTCTTTCCACTACAGGAAATGGCAAGTTCAGTCCTACATCCTGCACTATTTATAGGGGACCCACATCCTCCATCCAGCCTTTAATGCTGGTGAACTTCCATAACTTCTTACCAATGGAAATCTCTTTCCACCTCAAGCTGCTGGAAAGGATTAACCCAGAATTAAATTTCTGCAGTGAAAAGCCATCTTCAGCATATGAAAAATCTTCCTTTTTGAGAACTGATAATTTCTCTGTTCAGTTGCAGTGAATCTACAGACACTAAATCAGAATAATTGCACAGTAATATACATGCTTCTATTTTATAATTTTTTTTCCAACACAGAGCGAATCAAAAGGTTTGATTTTCTTTTGTGGCATCCAGTCTGACTAATTGATGTTATCTGGGAAGCTTGCCCAGAGGTAGCATGTAAAACATTCTGCATCTGTCAAACGAGAAATACCTACAAACAAGCTCATCCCCCCTGTTCTCTGTATCTGAGCTGGCAAACAGAACGTGTTCAGAGTGAGTATCCAGAAATGTGATGAAGAACACAAGAAACCTGAGCCTTAACCATCCAGAACAGGGGAATTCCAGAGAAATTTTTTCCTCTCCAGCAGATGAAATATTTATTGCACAGCAATTGCAGAAAGAGAAAGTGTTTTGCATGTTTTGCATCCCTAACATCTATTTCCCTTGGCACAGGTTAAGGGGGCAGCAGAATTACCAGGCAGTTCAAATGAGCCAAGAGATCATAATTTATAGATCTGCCTTGAGAGACACAGGCCCTCTGTGCTGCACTGTGCTGGGTGTGAAACTTGGTTCAGGAAATCTGATTTCACACTGCTTCAAGGAAAGCAATGTCCTTCTGCTACCTTCTTCCTCTGCTGCCCTTGGGTGCTGCCCTCAGAGCTCACCTGGAGGCTGCAGCTACAGAAACACCTCATTATCTCTGGGATCTCTGTGAATTTTCCATGTTCATTTGGCAGGATACATTCTGTTCCACCTGGATGTGGTGAGAGATGTGGAGAATCACAGAACCACAGGATATCCTGAGTTGGAAGGGACCCACAAGGATCATTCTGCACAGGACACCCCAACAATCCCATCCTGTGCCTGAGAGCATTGTCCAAACACTTTCTGAACTCTGGACTCTGAGAGAGACTGCCCTGAGCTCACCTGAAAATGTAGTCAGCCCTGCTGGTTTCTGAAGGAAAAATAAAAAAGGAAGGGGCAGCAAGAAAATGTTGCATTTCAGAAGGTTTTATTGGATAGAATTGGATTAAACTAAATTGTTGGTGGATAAAATACCTTTGCAGTGTGAGGGAGTCCAGGGTTTGTCCATATCATCCATTTAAACTTTGCTCACCAGAGATGTCATCCCAGCACCTGGGCACAGAGGTCAGGAGTCGCACAGCAAATTTTTCACAGATTTCACAGATTATTCAGAATTGGAAGGTACCCACATGGATCCTCAAGTCCAACTCTTCAGAGAATGGCCTTGGTGATATCAGCACTGTGTTCTGACCAACAGAATTTCTGTGACAATTTTATTTGTGTGACAATGTGTTCCTGAGGCCCCAGCTGTGCTGGATTCGTACCCCCAAAATCTCAGAATCATAGAATTGTTAGGGTTGGAAAAGACCCTAAAAATCACCCATCCCAACCATGACCCCAACACCACCATGTTCAGCACTAAACCCTGTCCCCAAGTGCCACATCCACAGGGTTTTGAGCATCTTCAGGGATGGTGACTCCACCACTGCCTCTTTCAATGCCAGACCACCTTTTCAGGGAAGAATTTTTTCCTAAAATCCAACCTAAATCTCTCACAGCACAACTTGAGGCTATCTCCTGTCACCCTGTAAACAATTTCCAAGGAAAATAACTGTTCTATTCCCTTCTTAAGGAATATGAATATCACATTCATCTTCCTCAGAGCCGTGGCCTTTGCTTATGTTTGAATGTTTGAAGAGCCAGTGGGAGCCAGTTCACCCCAGGGTGGAACATGTTCCCAGTGGAATTGCCAGCAGAAACACAGCCCTGCCAAGAAATGAGCCCGCCAGGCTTCTGCTCTGTGGGGACTCCGGGGCATTTGAGCACTGGGACACTTGCTGGTATCTGATCCTGCTGGGAAAAAGGCATGGAAAAAACAACAACCTCCATCCCAGGAGCTGTGTCCAGCCATACCACAACAAAAGTCCTCACCCTGAGGTAAGGATTCACTTTCCAACAGGTGGATTGGGAGCTGTGAAAAGCCCAGATTGCCCTGGCTCAGCCATTCCCAGGCAGTCCACAGGCAGGTTTCCACCCCAGAAGATGGAATTCATCTTTCCCATTCCCACACATTGTCTGTGTGCAAGGGAAGCTGTGCTGGGATCAGGCATGGAGGTGATGGTTCATCATTTCTCCTGCAGCACTCACAATGCAGAACCCACAGTGTGCTGTTCCATGTTATCCCAATTAAAAAGTGGTTTTATTTTTTCCCAGAAGGAATTAAAACCTCAATCTGTGCTCTCTCTTTCTCTTTAGCACTGGAGGGAGATGATGCTCTATAACCAATCTGCTCCTTAAAAAAAAAAAATGTTTTCCATGGGCTCTGTGTCTTCCTTGGCATGTTTTCTATATTCTGTATTTATTTTTCACTCCTGCCTGCAGCTTCAGTTGGAGGTAATTGCTCTTTCTTTGTCATCATGCAAGGTGAGCTGGCTCCCCAGTGTGCTTGAAGACCTTCAAATGCTTCCCAGCTAGTCCAGGAGCAAGACAGAATGCATTGTAAAATACCACCCCCAGCAGAATTTGAGCATAGCAAATATGACAGATTATGCAACCCCTAGGTAGCCAATTAAAGGGGGGAAAAAACCCAACTCAGCAGCAAAGGCTGTGCTGTTATACCTGGGAAAGGATTGCTTGAGAAAAAAAACACTTCTAATTTTTTGGAAATTGGTAGTTACAGTGGGATTGGCTTAGAACAATGCCAATTTTTTTAATTTTTTTTTTCAAAGGAAACTTTGCTCTCCCTAGAATTCCATCTTAGGTACAGCAGCATGAGGGAGCAATGGAGGGATTGTCCTGCCTTGCTCCCAGCCAAGTTTTTCTTATGACTGGAGATCCTGGTGTTAGTCAGTGTCAACTCCAGGAACAGCTCTTGATCCTATGGGTAGAAGTGTCCCAGGAATGGGCTGGGTTAGCTGAACTTTGGAAGAATCACCAAAATGTTGGGTTGAGAAGCTCGTGACCCAGGTGATTAAAGATGTGCATAGAAACAGGAGCTGAGGCCCCTGGTTTGCCATCAGAGAGGTTGATGTTGTACCAAAAGAGTGGTTAAGTGTTGGATCTCAGAAACCTGGGAGTTTGAGCTTTCTGTGCTTTCTGACACTGATCCCCAGGAGAACACTGCTTTTGACTTGAGGCCTTGGAGAAGGCTCCAAAATGGAGTGACAGAGGATTAGGTGCAGCTCACCCATTCCAGTCGAGCTTTGGAACAGGGTCTCCAGGGAAGTGATGGAGTCACCGTCTCTGGAAGGGTTGAAAAAAGGAGTGGATGTGGCACTTTGTGATTTGGATTATTGGGCACTGTGGAATTAGGTGGGAGGTTGGGCTTGATCCTCTTGGAGGTCTTTCCCAGTGTTCCTGTGATTCTGTGAGTGGTTCAGCCATTGCCCTGTAAGCTGCCTTCCAAAATCTGAGCAGTGAGATGGGCCCTCATTTCCCACCTGAGAAGAAAAGGGCAGGGGTCAGCCCTGATAGGATTTGCTGTAGTTCTGCATATCCTGGGAAAGAGAAGGATCCCTCCAAAGGCTGATTTGGATGGAGGGACATGGCTGGGCCATCCTCGCATCCCTGGACAAACACCACATCAGCAGTTGCAGTAAAGAATCCTTCGCTGCATTCCAGGCAGAGCATCCAATAAATGGGAAAACATTCTGCACTCGTAAAACCCAGTGATAACTAAAACACAGAGTGACTGAGGTTGCAGCAGCTCTACTCCAGCCCTATAAAATGAGGAGTCACACAGAGATTTGGAAAAAGCTGTTTTTTCCCCAACCTGGCAAGCGTTGTCTCGGCAGTAAATCCCAAAGCCAGGAAGTGCGGGGGTGCTGCCTTGGGAGCTGTAAGTTTGTGATAACCCAGAGAAGGGCAAGGCTGAGTGAATCCAGCCAGGCTCCTGCATTACACCCTGCCTCAGGCGCTCAGGGGCAGAGCAATCACATTTACATTTGTCTCACCAGAGGTGTCAGTGCTCCAGCTGCTGACCTGATCCTTCCAGTGCCCATTGCATCACTGCCCTCTGGCTCCCAGCTGCTCCATATAAAAATCATTACCGGACTGCAGAGATGCTCTGGCTTTTCCTTTTTAGGCAAAAACAAACAAACAAATAAAATATTCAGCTTTGCCTGCGTGGTCCTTTTGTGGTTTTGAGGAGGAAGGGGAGTGGTGGGGATTTTTTTTTCCAGTTCCTGCCATGAAGTGTTTCACTCACTTTTCCCAAAGTGCTTGTGATTTGAGGCAAGACCAAAAAAGAACCTATTAAAAAGTGCTAATCTTTCAGCCAGTCTATCTGATAGACAGATGAAAGAGGGACATGTCTTTATTTGTCATCCAGTAGGGCCAAAATTGCAATCCCTGGTGTAGAATTGATCTGTTTTGCAAGTACTGGCTGGAAAACAGAGAAACTTTTTAAAGCCTGTGGCTCAGTTTATAAGAATAAATGCAAAACATATAAGAAAGGTATGAAAAGGGATCTGGATTTTTCCTGCTGTTCTGCAGAGAAAGGTCACAACAGTGTTCTTGTGGTCTGATTCTGTTTTTGCCTCGGGGCTTTACAGCAGCAAGGCCTTGGAGTGTCCCACATCTTGAACTTCCATGTTAAATCTTTTCAGAAATAACACAAAGAGCCCTCCCACCATTTTCTCCAATGGCTTCACGATGAAGACCTGAAATAAAGCAGATATTTGGGACCTCTCAAACAGCCCAGGGAAGCTGTGGCTGCCCCAGGATCCCTGGAAATGTCCAAGACCAGGCTGGATGGGGCTTGGAACACCCTGGGACAGTGGAAATGTCCCTGCCATGGCAGGGATGGAACTGGATGAGCTTTAAGGTCTTTTCCAACCCAAACCATTCTGTGATTTTATGATTCAAACAAGAATGGGAGACCTTAAACCACCCCAGTTTTTTAGATCTGGCCTAATTAATGTCTCAATTTTCCCAGTATCCCCACAGAGGAGTAAGAAGAATTACCTTGACCAAGTGACACATCCTCCTGATAGTCTGCCATTGCATTGTATTGTCAAACTCTTGAGGAATTCCACCCACTGCCTTGATTATTATGCACTTTGGGACTTATTTACTCACATAAACAGGAGCTGCTTGTGACTTTAAAATCCAAGTTTTGCCATCTAAGGAAAGGAAAAGACATTTAGGTCCCAGCATGGGAGACCTGGACCACAGAGATGAGTTCTCGAGACTCTCAAGCTGACCACAAATACTTGAAACAACTAATTTGTCTCCTCAAATGAGTCATGGTGTACATTTCTCACCTACATGTTTTTAAAGATGTGATTTATTTTCATCAAAGAGAAACAACATTGAAACAAAAGGGGATGCAACAAAGTTTGCTGAGAAAGTTTTCCCAATGCAAATTGCCCCAGCACAGAAATCAATCTGGCCCCCAGCTCACATCTATTTGTGAAATGTTTTAAAACCATTCCCACTAAATCAGTATGATAAATGCATTTAAACCTTGAATAAATAATTTAGAGGAATAGCAAGCATCATTTTTTAAAATTATGACGCTGTCACTTGGGAGCCTGGAGGCTCCTGTGCAAATGCACTCTGTCATCACCTGCTGCACACCTGTCTGAGAGCTTGTCTGTGCCTCCAGGAGACAGTGAGAGTCAATAGGAGCTGGCTTGGATTTCTCCTTTCCTGAGGGATAAACTGCCTTCTTTACTCCCCAATGCTGTGCTCAGGAATAAAAACACCCAGGCAGGGCAGACAGTGTGCAGGGTCTTGCTGGTGGGTCAAATCCTTGGAATATCAGCACGTGCAGGACCCAGATCTTCAAAGGGATTTGACTCCTACTGATTGAATTTGATTTTGGGGACCCAGGACATTGTTGTAAATTGATGCTCCACGCTCCTAAGTCACAAGTGAAAATTTGATTTAAGGTCTTAGAGAGTGTAACTGTTTTGAAAATGTTACCATTCAGAAACATGACTTATCTGGGCTAAACAGCCTTTAAAAATGATCACAGTCTGGCTCCATGCCTGGAACCAAAATGAAAGGCAATCCTTGGCCTGGGAAGAAGCAGACAAGCCTTGCAAGGGGAATTTTCAGCCATTTTCATCTGCTGTGCAAAGAGAAGATAAGGGAAAGACAGGAATCAGGACTAAAAACAACCTGTGCTTTCTTCAAGTTTCTAATCTCCCTGTTAAGTAAATTAATTTTTCTATAGGGGGATTTATAAGGAAAGCATTAATGTTTAATTATGCTTAGTGCTTTGCTGCTAAGGGCCATGTCAAAGCAGATGTTTTTGTTGATGTCTGTGGTTTTAGTTGCACACATCTGAGACAGGAACATCTGAGGGATGTAAGGGAGAAAGAAAGAACAGCCTTGCTTTTAGAAAAAGGAGAACTGGACTTCTGGGGCACATCTGAACTGCTTAAGGTCACCTGAGCTTACTTGGACAGTGCTTTAGGAGCACCTGGAGCATTTGAGGTGGGATCTGCCCAGTTAATTTTATTTACTGACATTTTATTTATTTTTATTTATTTATTTATTTATTTTACACTGTTTGCTGAAGTCCTTTGCCATTTTGCCCATTTTGCAGCTGGCAGAGAGTCCCTGTCATTCTGCAGTGGTTAGACCTGAGTACTCCCCTGCCAAAATGGGTGAGAACAGGCAGTGTGGATAATGTTTTGTTTTTTCTGTTGCTGGGACTGGAAACCATGGGAAGAGTTCTCCTGGAGCAGCACCTACCTGACATGACAACTACAGTGAAAAAGGAGCAATTTTGAGGGAGGAACAGGGATAAAAAGGCAGGAATGGATGGATTAGTCTGGGAAGGAGAGGCTGAGGGAGCTGGGGGGCTGAGCCTGGAGAAAAGGAGGGTCAGAGGTGATTTTGTCATTCCCTACAAATCCCTGACTGCAGCCAGGGGAGGGCTGGTCTCTGCTCCCAGAGACAGGACAAGAGGACACAGCCTGAAACTCTGCTGGGGGAAGTTTAGGTTGGACATTAGGAAGAATTTCTTCACAGAAAGGGTCATCAGATGTTGGAATGAACTTCCCAGGGCTGTGGTGGAGTCACCATCACTGGAGGTGTTTAAGGGAAGACTGGATGTGGCACTCAGAGCCATGGTCTGGGTCACAGGTTGGACTCAGTGATCCCCAAAGCCTTTTCCAGCCTGGCTGATTCTGTGATTCCGGCTGAGCAGGGCTCTGCAGGGCTTTGGGGCTCCTCCCCTTACCTGCAATTTCAGATAAAAGCTGCTTACTCTGGGTTTATCCCACCACAGTGTGGGCTCTGGAATAGGAAAGGTTTTCTCAGGGTGACACCAGAGAGCACAGCCCCACCTTGGGGATGTCTGGGCTGGGACAGGAGCCCAGGGGAGCCCTGGCTGATCCAGGAGCTGCCTCACTGAAGGGCAGCTCTAGGAGACCTGGGAATATTCCAAAATAGAGGCAACAAGAGTCCCTGGACACAGAGATCCATGAGCAGCCCCACGATTCTGCTGTCTGGGGAGGCAGGAGGACAAACTCAGAGGCACCACTCCCTGAGAAATGCAATGAATACTCAGTCAGATGAATTCCTGTTTAAGAGCAGAGAGTTTTCACCAGCTGAGCTGGAAGCAAAGCAGATGCTCAGCCCAGCCAGGAGGCCATTACTCTGTGATTATTATTTCCATGTGCTTAATTTCCAGCTCTCTGGTGCCTGTCAGTGATGGATGCTGTGACAAAAAAACTCCTCAATCCTGCAGATAACTGAAAGCACACAGGGACATAATCCTCTCCCTTTATTCTAGTAAATCTCTATTGTTCAGGTAAACCATCTGGTCATTATCCCATATCCACATTTAGGCCCTGAAGGAATAAGTCCAAGTCAAGATAATCCACTGCTGAGCTGAAAATGAGGGGTGACACGTGGTAAAATTAATTTTTTTTTATGGTTAGGAGCATTAAAAAGCCATTCAGCAAAATGAAGTTGTTGTTATCACAAATAAATTACAGTTCAGCGGGAAAGAATTACATTGAAAACCGATTGGCTGTAAAATTAATAATGTTTTGGGCAATGTGCCTGCTCTTGGCACTTCCCTGAAGTGTCAGCCTGTGGCAGTGCTCACACCAGCCCTGGATATCCACACCCCACCTTCTAGGAATCATGTGCTGAGTCTTGCTCCTGGCTACCTGGCACGAATTCCCAAATATTGTGGAAGAAATGTGGGATCTGTGCAGAGCTCCACAGGGGACATTTGCTTATGTGGATGGCTGGCAAAACACCCGTGTGCCTCCTGCACCCTCAAAACAGGGAGAAGCAGATTTTGCAGAAGGCATTTCCACACCAGCTCCCTCAGGTTTGATGTGTGGTCACACTGGCAGAAGGAAAGGATTTTTTTTGTTTGCACAAAGGTGAATTTTAGCTTGAGAGTCTGGAGTTTCAGTGGAAGTGCTGCCTCTGAGGCAGCTGCCAATAACTTGAGGAATAGTGGCCACATCTCCCTGGTGCCAAGTGCCCTTATATAAACAATCCGAGGGCCAGGACAGCCTCCTGCACATGGAGAGCTGGAGGAAGCCATCCCAGGATCTGTCTGTTGCTATAGGATGTGTCTTCATGCAAGGAAAATCCAATTTTCTTATACAGACCCCAGAATCCTTGAGCTTCAGATGATCCAAGTGTGTTGTGTGCGCTCAGGGTTTTTTGGTTTTTTTCGCCACCAGAATGTGCCCACTTAGGATAACACAAGCAGGACTTTTGCATGAGGATTTCTTTTCATGATCAACTCTCATTTCTCAGCACTGAGAGTGGCTCTGGGGTCAGGACAGGACAGACACAACCAATGTCCTCTACATCAAGAACTCCTGTCCAAAGTTTGGTTGCTTCCAGTCTCCCTCTCTGCCTCTCTGTCAGCTTTATATTCCTGCCCACCCCATCAAGCAGGACTGATTTCCACCAAAACTCCCCAGAGGGGTCTTGCTGATGTCAGAAAATCCAGTTCCTAATCCAGATTGCACGGACACAGCGGTTAAATACCACGGTTATGGTGTCATTAAAATTGTGCAGAGAAGGGAATGTGTCCTAACGAGGCTCTTTGGAATTCATGTAACTGTGTCAGTTGATTCTCTTGCAGCAAATATCTAGCCATAAAAATGTCACTGGAGGTTATATATATATATATTCAAGGAAGAAACCGCAAGAAGCATCTGAGTTCACAAATCCTCTGCTCCACAATAGAAGTCTCATCTGTAGTAATCATTCATTTTTAAAGTTGCTCAAATCTAAAATTGACTTGAAGTTATTTCTTGTTTCTTCAGTTTCAGAACCAACTGCAAGAGATTTATCTACTTCCAAATTGTCTTTGCAAACTGTCAGTACCAAAAGGCAATTAAGCTGGAGCTCAGTGAGATATGATGAAATAAAAATTAATTAGAAAAGGCATGTTCCAAAAAAAAAAGAATTTCTGGCAAAAATACATCTGTCTTTAAATTCAGATGTGCTGCAGAGATAGAGCTGAGCTGTTTGACTCCACTTGTGATATTCTCATCAAACCCATGACACCACATGAGCCAAAGCCAAGTTTGCAATTCTTATTTCAGTATTCCAGGGTATACTGGAATTCCAGGCTATCCTGTAAGTTCAGCTTATAGATCAGACTTGCAGTAACATCTGGAGCTGATGTGCATCCTCTCAGCTTTTTTAAGGTCACAGCCTCCTGTGGCTCCAGTTGTGTGTAAGAAAAGCCAAGCTGAGCAGGTTTTCCCAATGATTTTCAAATAAACCTCCATCCCCTTGAGCTGCCATGCTGTGTGGTGACTGCGCACACGTTTTTAAGCTGTTGGTGCCATTGCATAAATCCCAATCCAGACTATTTTAGGTGCTGACAACGCAGGAAATGTGTTTTTCCCTCAGCCTGATGATTTTGCTTCCAGAGTTGGCTTCCAGACGAGAACTTGAAAAGGTGAACAATGTGAAATTATGAGACACACACAGGAGTGAGGGGGAAGCAGGGAAGGCAGCAGGATGCAGCACCTTGAATGGTCAGACTGGGTGATATCCTAAGGACACTGCTGTTTTCTCAGTGTCATTTCAGGCTGCAGATCCAGCTCTGGAGGAGGCTGGAGCCAGGATCTGCCTTTGGATGTGCGTGCAATGGAAAATGACCTCAGCAAAATGAGTTGTCACAGAGCAGTGGGGTGCTGGTGTCAAACTGGAGCCAACTGCTGTCCCAGCTCACTCGTGCTCACCTCCCTCCTGGTGTTTTCCTTCTCCCTGCTCCAGTGCCAAGGCATGGAGGAATCTTTCCAACACATCCAGTGGGACACTGCGCTGATGTAGATGGAAAAGTGGCTGTTGAGGCTGACATGACACGTTGTTCTGTACCGTTCCCAACAAACACAGCTCATTCCTGTGAAACCCCCAGTGCTGATCTTCCCAAGAGGCTGCTGCTCCCCTGGGATGGAGGGATTCATGCAAAGACAAATCCCGTGGGAACACTCAAAGGCAGTGGTGAAGCCGGCCCTGGCTGCTCTCTGTGCTCCAGAGCTGCAGCAGTTCATTTTCCATGGGTTACCTTTCTCCCTTGAGCCAGAGGAAGACAGGCTGCAGGCAGGGAGGGGCTGGAATTCCATGGAGTGCTGGGCTTTCAGCACATTGCTCATTTGGAGAGGCTGGTGCCCATGCCAGGCAGTCTGGACCTATTTGTGTCCTTCCCTGAAGTGAGCAGCTGGTGTGACATCCCCCCTCATCCTGAACCCCAGACATCCCAGTCCATCCTCCCTGCTCCGCTCACACTTTCTGCAGCTCTTGGCTCCTTTCCTTCTTGGATTTATTGACTCCGTGATCTCTCAGATCTAAAACCGATCACTGTTGGAGCCCTGGAAATGGAGTTTTGAACTTTCTGTGCTGTCAGGCACTGACCCCTGAAACAACACTGCTTTTGACCTTGGGCCTTGGAGAAACTTCCAAAATTGAATGATAGAACTAGAATCACTGATGTGCAGTTTGAATAGAAGTGTGCAATATCACATGGTAGAAAATTTAGAATTTAGGGTTTTAGAATACAGCAATAGATGGAAGGCAAGATGGAGGTTTTAGGGTGGAGGTTTCTTTCTTTTTTCACCTTCTTCTTCTTGGGTCTGGGTTGTATTTTGTAATTGGATAGAAAATGCTGCACTGTGGGTCATGGGTGTTTGGTGATCGGGTCAAAAATAAAAATAATTTAAGTGTTAGTTTTTAATTGGACTGTTTAGCCTTAAAAGACCTTGTAGCAGGAGAGATACAGCTCCATTTCTTCATTTTTAGCTTGTTAGCTAGAAGTGCTGTAGCACTCACTAACATAGATAAGAATTAATAAACATCTGAGTCCAGACATGAAATTCCATCTCTCATGCTTCTAATCCCAACTCTGGCTGAAGATAAAAAAAAGAAGATAGAAAGCAATACATGACCACTGTCTCGTGCTTCCCTCCAGACTCACACTTGGCCTTTCAGTTTGAGGGCCTGTGTCCTCTGTGTGCTCCCATCCACACTCAGTGGATTTTGTTTTGGTTTTTTTCCTACTTCATCCTTGATATAAAAATCATTTGTGATTAAAGCACCTCAACTCCAGCCCATCGAGAGATCAGACTGCTGGCTCTGAAGGTCTATTGGTTCAATTCCCCTTGAATTAAAAATTTTGACATCTTTGTGAGGAGGCTTTGGTCTGTGGATCTGCCCCCATGTATATTGTATATATGCATTGTATATGTATATATGTGTTGTATATTGTATATTCACTTCATATAAAGTTTATATTCCACCACACAGGGGGTGGTATACAAAGGAGGGGAGAAGAGGGAGTTGCTGGGACCCACACTTGAGTCCTCTAAAAACAACAGAATTGAACAAAAATATGAAATTTCCCTGTTTATTCCCATATCCAGAAGTACGTTTGTAGGGGAAAGGATCAAACTGTTCCTTCTGCAGTCAGATGTGCTGTCCCAGTTCCCTGCATGGCACATCTTGGTTCAGTTGTCCTTGGTCTCCTCTGTCTCTGCAGACTGGCTGGAAATCCTGAAGTGGGTAGGAAATGAAGAATATTTGCTGTGACCAGCAGCAAAGCATGTGGCAAGAGGAAAGCTGATAAAAATCTGCCTGGTGTTACAACCTGGATGGACACATCCACCACAGATGGTTCCTGTCTGGAGAACCCCATCAAGGTCTGTGCTAGGTCTGAGTGCTGGAAATTTGATAAAATCTCTCAGTCCCTGGCTTAGATCTGTGTATCCTGTTCTGCTTGCACCTAAACTGCCCCCACACACGATGGGAAGATCCCAGGGTCGTTGCTGGAGGTGCTTTAGGTGAGCTGGGCCTTTTTTCTTGGCATTCCATTTATCACAAAATCATGGAATCATTAAGGCTGGAAAAGACCTCTCAGATCACTGAGCCCAAATGTTAACTCAGCACTGTAAGTCCCCCCCAACCCATGTCCCCAGGTGCCACACAGCTTTTGAACACTTCTGGCAATTGCACCAGTTTCCTAGGAAATGTTCCAATGCCTGACTTCCCATTCTGTGAAGAATCTTTTCCTTAGATCCAATCTAAACCTCCTCTGGTGCAGCCTGAGGACATTTCCTCCTTTTGTGTCCTCATTTTTTTTGCTGACTCTATAAAACCTTCTCCCTCCTCACAGGGAATGAGTATCAGACTATTTGTGTTCAGTTTGCTGTCCTCAGGCTGGAAAGGCATTGTGGAAGCGCTGCCTTCTGAGCAGGGATGCTGCAGAGCCTTTTCCATCTGTGCTGTGTTTGCTGAGCAGGCTGAGCTCATATGTTAGCCAAAATCCAAAGCTAGAGCCTCCCTGTGGCTGCACCATCTCTGTCTCGCTGCCACGGAGCAGGTGAGAGGCAAACACACTGTGGGCAGCCTGTGGTCTGGCAGAGGAATCTGTGTGGCTGCTGACACAGAATTTAAGCACTCTTTTGCACCGTTCCCAAGTTTTGCTGAAAGGGGGAACATTCAGGAGATGCTGAGGAGCTCCAGTGCAGCACGGTCAGGGTGGCTCTGCCAGCAGAAATTTGCTGCTCCTGTGCTGGGGGTTTGTTATAAAAGTTACCTTTGTGGCTTCTTGGGATGCCCCGTGCTCTCCATGGACCAGTTATTTTTAATTTTAACTGTCAGCATTTGGCACAGCAAGCCAATGAAGGATTAATAAAATCCCGGTGCACAGGATGGTTTGAACTCTGCTAAACACCAACCACCAGGAATGGGAGTACGGAATAAATTCACTGCCAGGGTGGGCTGCTTCAAGCACAAAGCAAGCATGAAACACTGAGCTGTCTGCAGGTTCTGTTTGTTTAAAATCCAGTTTTTAAAACCTTTCTACTCAGAGACCATTTCCCCTCTGATATCCGTCTTGGGATAAAGAATACATCAGATTCTTAAACCTCAGTGGCAGATGGAGTAGTGGAGGTGTTCCTGCCACCCTTACAACCAACAAATACCTGGAGAATATATTCCAGCTCCTGTGCTTTCTCTCCCCTTTCCACGGAAGCAAGGGGAGGACATAGTCCTGTTGCATGAGCATTTGATGCTCTGCACAGCCTCTCTATGGAGGACCAAGAAATTAAAGGTCTCAAATTTAAGGACCTGAAATTCAAGGTCTCCACCCTGTAAGCTGCTCAGAGCCCTGCCAGCAGGAGAGGGGAAGGGGTTTGGTCCTGTTGTGTGTTTAGGACAGGCAGGAGGTTGGTGACAGATCAGGCGTCTGCACAGAATTTTCTTTGCTTTTCAGGCTCATGTCAAGAAAATTCTTCCAGCACTCCTGGGGAGTTTTCAGAGTGTTGGTGACATTGTGGCAAACAGATAAATGCCAAACATTCCCTTCCACTTTTCCAGACCAATCACAGCCTTACTCCAGCACATCTCTAGGGATCAGTACCTGTCTCATTTGCAAGACAGCAGAAAAATCTGTGAGTTGCTGATGGGACTCACACAAGGTTGCAGAAAGACGCTTCAGAACAAGGGAGGCAGCTCTGTTCCCACTGTGTCCAAAGCCTTGCTGACATCCCAGCAGATGTGGGGCAGGTGGAAACATCTCCTCCAGGCTGGACTTGCCACCTCCAGCAGAAGGAACTTCCCTGGCTTAGGGCCCATCTGTACCATCCAAGAGAGCTCAGCATACCAAGAGATTAACCAAAAACTCCCCTGATTTTATACAGCTCGGGATGGGGCAATGCCTACATCCAACCATCAGCAGATGCCTAAGCAGGCTCTGTGTCCTTAAAAAATTTGGTGACATGAACAAATAAAAAACTTTTCAATTCTCCCATTGCAGCACAACAGAGAAAAAGCTGAGGTTGCAAAGAAAAGGCTGTGCATGCTGACTTTCAGCTTTAGTAGGACTGGGGACAAAATTCTGGTTGCCTGGTGTGTAAATTGCTGCTCAGGACACTTTTCCACCAGTGTGTCTCAAAAGGGGAGGAAGCCACAGGAAAAGAGAAAGAAGCAGCTTTCAATTTTGGCAATATCTGGTTCCAGTGTGATCTTAGGGCCATAACAAGGCCAGGTTGGACAAGTCTTGGAGCAGCCTGGTCTAGTGGGAGATGTCCCTGCCTGAGCTTTAGGGTCCCTTCCAACCCCACCCATTGTGTGATTCTGTGATAACACTTCATTACTTGTACTTAGATCAAGGTGACAGCAACAGGGTAAACTGGGATCCAAGGAGTAGCTGCTGGATGGACTTTGTATTTGAGCACAGCCACTGGAGGAACTCACATTTGGTGTGTGTGTTCTACTGACAAAATAAATCTATGAAAAATAAATGTATATGTATGTATGTCTATGTCTGTGCTTGCATGTCTGTGTAAACACTTTGCACAAACAAACTCCCATCCTGATTGGAATCACAGAGTCACAGAATATCCTGAGTGAGAGGGACCCACAAGGATCACTGAATCCAACTCCTGGTCCTGCACAGCCACCCCAACAATCCCACCCTGTGCATCTCTGGGAGATTTATCCAAACTCTCCTGGAGCTCTGGCAGCCTTGGGTGGGACTGTGCTCATTCCCTGGGGAGCCTGGGCAGTGCCCAGCACCCAAAACCTTTTCCTGATCTCAGCCTGCCCCTGACCTGAAGCAGAGTTTGGTGAGAGGAGAACCAAGGTGGGACCAAGCTGCTCTCAGTGAATGGGGGCTTGCACATCCAGGTGTGAATTCCCGAAATATCCCCAAGTCTGGGTGTGTTCCCATGGGGAATACAGGCTCAGCCCCACTGCAGGCAGGATCTGAAGCTCACCTCTGCCAGGTGACTGGATTTGGCATTTCCCAGCAATTAGCACAGCAGCTCGTGCCTTCCTGAAAATACATAGGCTTTTTGTTATGATATTTTCATTCATTTTACTCTTCCCTTTCTTGCTTTCTTCCTGCAGTCCCTCTGGTATTTGCCTGGCAGTGCTGCTCTGTACACAAGTGGTGGTGAGACACAATTCCCTTTCTGCTCCTCTAGACAGATCCCACTGGGCTGTTGTGCAGGAAAGTTCAGTTCACAGTTTTCTCCACATAGTATTCCCACAGTATTTCCAGCCTACCAGAGTTAGAAACAACTAAGTTCTCCCTGACAGCCACTATTTTTGATATAAAGGTCCTCACTTGCACATGCTACTTATACCAAATTGCATAAACTCAGCCCCAAAATGACTTACAAGTTATGATGACAGCTTAATCACGAGAACAAACTGCAGCTTTAAAACCCTGTAATTTAAATTGTCTGTAAGTAGGATTTCAATCTAACAGTCTAACCATTTGAGGCTCAACAGTGCAGTAATTGCAGCTGTACACAAAATACAATCAAAGCACCAGGGGGGGAAAATTTAAAAAAAAAAGAAAAAAAGAAAACAAAAAGAGGAAAGAAAAGCCATGACAATAATGCCAGAAAAAAGTAATTACCACATCAGCTCAGGTACTCTGAGGTGTTGGGCATTTCTGCAGCAAAATGAACTTTTCCCAGCTGGCTGTGCTTAACAGAGGTAAAACAGGGGAAGAACAAAATCCAAAACAATCTAGGAGTAAGAAGCACTGATCCCCTTGATCCCAGAGAAGCTGTGGACTCCCCTTTCCTGGAAGTCTTCAAAGCTAGGTTAGATGGTGCTTGGAGCAACCTGGGATAGTGGAAGGTGTCCCTGCCCAGGACAGGAGGTGGAAATGGATGATCTCTAGGACCCCTACAAACCAAACTTTTCTAGGATTGGTTTTATTCACACTACAGTCATTTTAGTTACATCAGAGATTTTGTATTTCCAGAAACAACCCCTTACTGAGGGCATAGGCTTAAAACAGGATTTCCACAGTACTTATGTCAAAAAATGTTTGAGACTTCTGCTTGAAAATAGTAAAACTCCTGATTTCCTTGATTGCTAATAAAGATGCACTGGGTCATGCAGACTGATCTGCTCAATCCAGGCTGTGTGTGATCTAAGCCCAGCACCAAGGGTCAAACTGAACCCCTAACTCCCCAGGAGATGCTATTTGTGCAGGCTATGACAGGAGGAAAGTGTCCAGCACAAGAAGAGTTTCAATAGGCAGGTTACCCCATCAGGTGAGAAATCTTTTAATCATGTGCGGAGAAAAAGATGGGGAAGAAGAGTGAATGTTCCCAGTACAGCAGAAAAGAGCATTAACACATCAAGGATGCAGCAGAGAAGCACAAAAATGAGGACAGGGCATGTTTTTGATATCCAAGGGTGACATAGATTCAACAGAGTAAAGCTTAACAGGGAAGAGCTGACAGAAACACAGGAGTGGGGAAAGGGAAACTGAGCAGCTGCATCTGAAACCTGGAGCTGGTGAAATGTAGGTGTGTACTGGTTTGAAAGCAAAACCAGTGAGATGCTCTAAATAAGAAATATAATTTAATAGGAAAAAGAAAAAAAATAAAATACATTCAATAGTACTAAAGAAAAGCACTGACAGAGTCAGAATACAAGCTGACACCCCACTGGTTAGGGTGGTGGGAACAGTCCAGATGAAGTGCTCTTGTTGAAGCGGTGATCCTGTAGAAAGGTCTGGTAGCTCTTGTCCTCTGGAAACCAGTGGGTAAGTGCAGCTTTGGTGTTCCAAATCTCAGTTTTTATCCAGGTAGGAAATGTTTGGCTCCTCCCCCTGGGTGGAGCATCTCCCCATGGGATGCAGTAATTTTATCAGTCATGCAGTGGGACTCATGGCCATTAACAGGAGATATCTCCCTGGAGGGAGGATGGGTTGTGAAAAGATAAAGAACACTGCCCCAGCTGGTTTTTAACAGACGACCCATTAACAGGAGATATCTCCCACAGAGATAAGAATCACTGACCCACCTGGTTTTAACAGATGGTGATAGAACACAAACTTTTGGGCACATCTTTACATTGTAACCTAGGACAAGGTGGCAGTGACCACTCTGTCCTGGGACCCCAGCCCTACACACCAAGGCAGGACCAAACACTCCAGGAGCATCCCTGATACGTTTGCCCAGCTGTGAAAAGACTCCCGTTCTCCTCAGTGCCATCCACCCTTAAAAACTTCCCTTTGAGTCCAATTTAAATGTTCACATGGCATTTTCCTTCCATTTTTTCTTGGTTCAGTGGATTTGCCTTCCCTTCTGCTGCAGCAAAGTTTTCCACACTGGCACATGGGTCAAGTAAAGGCCAAACCCCCAAGATAAAATGGTTTTGAGACTGTTCAGTTCCTGGCAGACTTGTTTAAATATGCTGCAAACTCAGACTTTATCATCTAAATTCAACAGATTTTGGGTGAACAAAGTGAAAGTGCTATTTCAGCTCAGTCCTTAAGCAAACTCAGCTTCTTAAGGCTCTCTGTTTATCTGTTCACTTACATGCAACAACTTTTGAATATAAAGAAACTTAACAGAGAATTTCTTTCAAAAGCTGAAAGAATCAGCACTTGAGTGATGGTGAGAAACCCAAATCAATGGTCACTGAAAGGAAAAAATGTAAGAAGTTCTCAGCTTAACACTTTATTTTCAGTGTCTGTGGCTTTCCAGCTGGCACATGTGTCACTCTGGAATCCCTGCACTCTCGGGGCTGTGGGGGAGGACTGGGACATCTGGTGGGTTGTGCTGGGCTGTGCTGGGCTGGTGTGAGAGAAAACAGCCTACAAACCTGGAGGAACCTGGGCTTCTCAGATGCCACTTCTTGATTTCCCTTCGCAGAACATCTGCCCATCAAAGAGGCTGCCAGAGGAGCAGAGCTGCCTCAAAAAGCAGAACAACATTTGGAAATGATTCTTCTGATTTCAGGAGGCAGAAGCAGCTCCTGCACACCTTGGGGCCGCTCGTTTCCTGAGAAGGCAGTGGGAAGAGGTTTGGCAGTGGTCTGAAATGCACATCCTTGAGCAAGTGGTGCAGAGTGGAGGGCAAAGCAATGATGGAAGGCAAAACCCACGAAATTTGCCAAGCTGGAGGTCAGACCTGATATTTGGTTGAAAATAATCCCTTCTCAGGTCACTGCTGGAGGAGGGATTATCAGCATGGCTTCGTTTCAATTCCATTTTTCCAGTCTGTGGAGTTGATGCTTCCAGCTCTCACTTAGCACTTTTATGCATGAATTAAAAATCTGACAGCTTGTCTTGTGTCTGCTCTTGCCTCTGCATTGCCAGAGTGAGGTCAAAGAAGGCATTAAGGATAGTTTAGAGGGCCAAGGGCTGTTGTGCAGTGGGAGGAAATAATTTGCTGCTAATGCACACGACAAAGTGAAACATTAAATGTAAAGGTCATTTTGGGGGTTGGAAAGGAATCAGTGCATTTCTAAATCACTGCCTCATATGCCTTAAAATGACTGAATATCTCAGAAGACAAAAGGCATCTGGAATATTTTGTAAAAGTCTGCAGGAGAGCCTCATGGATTGAGCAGGACAATGAAGATCTCCTCCAGCCATCCTGGCCTGTGCTGGAGACCAAAAACATTACAATATTGGGGAAATGTCTGCCCAGAGTCCCCTGAGGTGAGCAAGGAAGAAAGGCTTTCTTTTACGGGACTTTTTCTGGGGGAAAATGGACAAGGACTCAAGTTTAAAGATGAAGACATTGATTCTGATGAGATGCAGAGTCCACGTGGTGTGAATGGAAGATGGTTTCGTGTTAAGCAGTGTGGAAGCAACTCCCAGGAACAAAAAGCACTGAGGATTTTAAGGAATTTTATAAGAGAGGAGCTGGCAAAAGTAATTAAATTATGAAGAGCATTTAAATCACTAATTAAAAGTCAGTTCTACAATTCAAATAAAATATAGATCACAAACTTCAGCTGGAAGGGGAGCTTTTAGAACGCAGACTGTGCAGCACCTCTGAAACAGCAGAGTGAACCAATCCAGTCCTGAGGAATGAGACCAGAATTTTTAAAAGGAGGCTCCAAGTGAGTGGAAATCCCAAGCAGGAGGTTTTTGAATTGTCAGAGAGAGGGAGCTGAGGGAATAGCCAGGATATACTCAATTTGTGGGTTATTTTCTATCATCTTTGGGAAGAGATCTTAGAGAAGGAGGCAGGTTGAACTAGAACAGACAGACGTAGTAAAGCAGCATACAAAATTTGGGTTCTGTGCAGAAGTGAGGCCAAGCTGTGGGCAACCCATGAAAGTAACTATTTTATCTGTTGTTTATTTTTCTGTTTACCCAACACCTGCAACTCCTTTGTTTTTCCCTTATCCCATGTCTTTATCTCTCTGCTTATTCTCATCATTCAGCTCTGGAACACTTCCAACTGGGCCACATTTTTCTTTACTTTTGGTAATCCTGTGGCATTTTTCTTGACATTTTGCTGAGGACTGTGGTTTGCTGTCTTGGGCTAAACAGGACTTCAAAGCCATGGTGCTCACTGGGCAGGATGGGCTGTAACTAAAAGTTTGTTATTGACACCTGAAAATTGAACCCAGGCCCTTTCCACTGTCCACCTACACCTGTCTGCACAGTATTTTCTGTTAATTAAGGTCAGGTAAGAGTGGAATATTAAAAATAAAAATCTGCTAGATGAGAAATACATAGGTTCTCACTTGGGTATTATTTTCTTTGCTTCATATCAACAGGGGTTTTTTACATCTGTAGAGGTGAAGTGGATTTCTCTGGAAATTCTGCTCCCTCTGTTTCAATCCCTTTTGTCAAGGCTCCTCATTTCTGTGCTCTGGGGGTGGCTGTTTGATGCTTGCTCAGAGCAGAACTCCCACACCCTTCCTTGCGACCTCGTGTTCTTACAAATTGAGTCCTCTGGCAGCACAAGGGCTTGCTGGCAATAAACAGCGAGTGTGGAATCGTTTCTTTCCATCTCAGGTAAAAAAAAAATAAAAAATCTGAGCTGTGTAGGCAGGCAGGGCTGGTGGTAAATTAATCAGACATGGAGATTTATTCACACAGAGCTGCTGCTTTTCCCCAGCCCAGCACCCTGTGGTGCTCCCTCCCTCGCCAGTGCCCCCCACCACCACTCCCAGAATTAAATATCACCTCTCTGCTGAGTTCACCAGGCTCTGAATCATCCTCTACAACCTGCCTAGGGCTGCCTGGAAAGTTGGCTGGCAAAACTATGTGACTTTGGGACAAGAGTGATAAAATCTTGGGCAAAAGATGCTGCTGGGCTGAGCTCACTCTGCTTCTGCTGTGTGACAAGACTGAGATCCCACACAGTCCCTGGGTGCTCTCTTATCTCAATTTTTAGTAAATTCTTCTTCAAGCCCCGTGCTTGTCCTGGAGCTCGTGTTGGCAGCTCCTCAGGGGCTTGGCCCTTTTTGCTCAGGATATTCTTGGTGCAGGACAACATCTGCTGTTCATCCACTCCCTAAGCATGAACTAGAAATAAATAAACAGGATGACACCCTCCATATGACTTTCCTAAAGTTCCTTATACTGCCCTTCAGGTTCTGGTGGCAAAATTATATTTTTATTTTTAGTTTTGGAGTGTTTCTGGCTATTTTCTTTCATTCAAAGAAAGTAAATTAGTAGTGCTTCAGATTAGTAAATATCAAGGATATCCCATACACAAAACAGTTCATGATTATCTGCTGGTAAAGGTTCCAGGACATTATGAAAAGTACAACTTAAATACATATTACCTCTTCATTGTAAGGCTTCCCTTAATATTGTCTTGAAATCACACACACAGGAAAGTTCCATTATTCTTAAAGGTATTGTTCAGCACAATGACAAGTACACCTGTAAAAAACAAGATATTATTATCTCTAAAAATAGATCTTTCATTTAAAAAAACCTCAAAAGATGGGAATCTACTTGCTAATAAACAACATTCTGCCTATCTCTAATGAAATACTCAACCTGTTACAGGGGAAAAAAATCCAGCAAATTTAAAGAAACACTGAAATCCTCTTCAGAAGTGTTCCACCAAACTGGGTCAAGCTATTTTCAGGCTGAAGCAGTGATTTCAGCAGGAATATGAAACACTGATGTGGCCAGATTAGCAAACATCATTGGTTTGGAGAGCTGGAGGTGGGTGTAAACCTCTGTCCAGTTTTCCTGGGAGGAAGCAGCTGCTGCAGGAAGTCTTCACCTGTTGAGAGAAGGAGAGATTGTGTTAGATACTATATTATTATAAATATTATCATTTAACATCTTCCTATTTTAGAGGTCTCTATGATATTTCAGAGGGCTGATTAAAGGTGTTGGATGGAAAAATCCATGGTATTGTAGGATTAGGGATTGGTGCAGGAGGTGTGGAGTGGCCAGAGCTGGAGGATCTGAGATTGGATTCAGAATGGAGAGCTGAGAGATGGAAGATGGGAAAAGAAGCATCACTTTAAGCATTTCTTTCCATTTTAATATTTAACTGTCTCCCACTTGCAAAAACTGTCTTATATCTGAAAGACTGGGTGCCTCAAGCAACCATGAGCTCCAGTGGTGACTCAAATATTTAGTTTTAATTCATCCATTTAACTTTAAATATTGAACATTTGGCCCCAAGTTTAGCCTAACACCTCATGCTATGCATGGGGCATATAAGAGATTTTTGAAGAAAACAGATATCTATTTACTAGGAAATGTGTGTGTTTGAAATTAAATGTGATTGACTGGAATTACACTTTTATCAGGCTTTATAGTTAAATATTATCATAACACTGTCCTGCCTTAATTGATGTCCTCATCAAAAATCTCTAAAAATACATCACATTTGCACCTCTTGGTATTTCTCCATGGAAATTTGAAAGCTGTTGATTTAAAGAGAAAAATAAAAATTGCTGCATTGCATGTCTCCTGTCAGACATGATGTGACCAAGAGTAGCTGAGATGTGTAACTGAGATTTAGCCTGGATATCATCCTTGGGGTCCCCCATTTGATTTTTAATTTGATTTTTCCCACAGCCTCTCTACAGACTGAATCATGTTCCCCTTGCAGAAATATTCCACGTGTTAGCACAGATAATCTAGAAAGAAGGGAAATCCCTTCCCATTGTGGTTTGCTCCTGTTCTGGCTGTGTCACAGAATCACAGAGTGGTTTGGAGTGGAAGGGACCTTAAAGATCCTCCAGCCCCAATCCCCTTGTCCTTGCCCAGAGCTGGATGCTGCTGCTGGAGGAACAGGCCCATTATTCAGCCCCAGATGACTGAAGCTCAAACCTCAGCCTTGCAGATCCTTAGACAAAGGTCCTGACTGGGAACTGAGAGCCTGAATGGTTTTTTGGGATGGTTTTGGTGTGTCCAACACACTGTGAAAGATGGAACAATCCCTCTCTCTGTTTTACAGATTGAAAATTACTGTTTTCATAAATGTCTGGGCAGAGAGCAGTTGGGTTAAGAAATTATTTAGATGTAGCATACATAGAAATTAAATTAGATTATGGGGAAGAGTTTTGCTTTGTCCTGACTCTGAAGACAACAGGATAACTCAGAAGCCCTCCATGTTCTTTACTTCAGTCTCCTGTTTTTAACCAGCTGTCAGTGAATACCACATCTCAGCTCCACTAAAAGTGACCCTTCATCCTCCTGTCCTTTGTAGGTACACAACATTTATATTAAGAACAGGAATTGTGGCGAACATGAAGCCACTTGCAGTGTGCAGGATTAGGCACTTTAGGTCCCAAAAAGGATTAGGAAGTAACCGGGTGCCAAAGATGTTGGCAAATCTTGCTTTATGGTGGATTTTTTTGGAAATCCTCCCTTAAAGACGTTCTGTGACTGTGTGTGTGTGTGTCTGTGTGCTCTCCATTTTTACCAGGAAAAAAAGAGGCAGCTCTTAAGGATGACAGATGACTGATGATTCTGGGTTCCTAAAATGAAACCTCCTCAGAGGTGAACGACTTGTATTTCCTGAATATGTTTCCTGATCGAGATCTTTCCGTTCTTTGACATTCCCATACATTTTTCACCCTTGAATTTTATTCTTGGTGAGGACTGCCAGCATTCAGGGATCGCATTTTGCATTCCATAAATCTCAGAATGTACAAAAATGACAACAGCACACATGGGTTTATGTGAGAGCACATGCACACATTATTCATGGCACTGGCTGAATACAGAGCTTTGCTTTTCACTCCCAGCAATTCTTAGCTGAGACAATCTCACAGCCATAAATTGACTGCAGAAAGCATGCTAAAACTTAGGCGAGAAATGAAAAGCCTTTAATTCTGAAAGTGCAAATGTATTCAAGCTGAGCTGTGTGAGCAAAATATGGCTTTTAAATTCTTTACTCTGCCCTATTTTATTGCAGGTGCTTCTGACTACAGGAGTTTTACTTGCTACAAGAAGGCAATGCTGAGGCTTTCAGCTCTTGCTAAACCATTTTGGCTGAGGCTTGGCTGACCGACAGGACCCCATGGAGCCACCCTTGTGCCAGTCAAATGTTCTGGGAACAGGTTGCGTGGGCTTTCTTTTTGGGTCCCTGGTGGTATTTACCAGGACCAGAGAGTGCTAATATGATTTAGCTGTCTCTCAGAAGCTCACATTTAGCCAGCAGAGAAAGACCGGAGGCCTTACTTGACAAGTTCCACAAGAGTCTTTATTTCATGCGAAGGGTGGTCAAGCAGGATTCTTCCAGAACAAAGGGCAGACAGCCATATTTATAGGTTCAGGGGGGATTGAAACTACAGCCAATAAAAGTTTATACAAAGAACAGCATCCAATCTAAGTGAGAG
>PYHW01009766.1:612983-629555 GCA_013186435.1 Turdus rufiventris | reverse complement strand
GACCAAAATTTTAGTCAAAATGGTGTGGCTTGTAATCGTGAAATTACTGTAAATGGGTTGGAACTAAATGTTGTCCTTTCCAACCCAAATCATTCTGTGCGTCTGTGATTCTGTCCCCACTACCCCATCTCTCTGCTGTGTGCCACGCCAGGTGATGTGGCAGGGACTCAGCGGGGAGAGCTCTTTGGGACAGATTGCATTTCAGTGCTCATCCTCATTGCTGTCTGTCTTCATTTCCTCACCCTGGTGCATTCCCTTCATGGATCACCACAGGGAATGTACCTGCTCCCTGCTGGGTGCATCACTCTACACACCTGCTTTAAAATGGGTAATTATCCTTATTTCCATAAAGGAATTGCATTGCTCAGGGAGCACATACCCATTTCCATCACTATGTCATTGTTTTAATGAGTTTTCAGGGCTTTACCCAGGGCTCATCTGCAAAGCAGGTTTCTCCTTTCACTGCCTCTCTCCCAGGATTGGGGTCTCACCACAGATAGGCACGGGCTCAATTTGGGTAGCATTTCTATTGGAGCAGGGAATTTCAACACAGCTCCACCATTTCTGAGGCCAAACCTTGCAGCTGCATTTGTCTGTGCTGCTCTCTGATGCTACAGACAAGCTTCATTCCTCCCTCAGAGCAGCAATCACCACAAGTTTAATTTAGATTCAGCTCCATCTGACATGAAAATTAGGGAGGCAGGGTGCTTGATAGGAAAGGCACAGACCTCTCCCATGTGGTTTGGAAGAGCCCTGTGTGCTCTTGGCTGGTCAGACCCACACCAGGCAGTGTGAGACAGGTGCCTGAAGGTCTCTCTTGGAGCAAAGTGGGAAACAAGTGGTACTGAATGAAACAGAAAATAGAGAGAGATGCTCCTTTTCTTCATGAATAATAATCAGCACAAATGTCACTGAGAACAATGTGATTTTGCAGAACACATTTCCCAGTTTGGAAAAGCCATTATGATGTGACTTCAGGCAGCGCTATGAACTCCCCTGTAGCTGTGGACTGATTTGATATTTAGTGGTTGGAGCTGTCAGTTTTCACCTGCTGGCATCAGGAGAACAGAGAGGGCACAGAATGCCATCCAGTGACAGGTATTCAGAGCAGGTCCATGCAGTCAGTCTGTCTGAGAACGGATGGGGGCAGCAATCCAGGATCCTCTTCCTGTGAAAAGATTTGGTTTCAGTGCAGGGAGGAATGACTCAAATCTCCTGGAGGTTGAAATCACCTGTGCATTGCTCAGCCCTGAGCAATCCCTTTGGCTTTCCGGACTCAGCAGCAATTACTGTGTGAGCTGATCTGGGACAAATCCCTGATATTAATTAGGATAACCTCCATGGGCAGCTGTCTAATTTAGGCACCATTTCTATTTCCTTTTGTGCCTTTATGAAAACACTAGGACATCTTTTTCCTTCTGCCTGCATTGGTGTTCATTAAAGTCTTTCAGAAAGGAATTGAAATATATTTTCCCTCTCCATAATTGCTCTCATCAATAACAAGTCACTGCCTGGATTCCAGCACATCACCCCGAGCCACAGAAATGCACAAGCAGAAGGAGCAGATGGAATTACGATATTTAAACCAAATTCTGTGGGGAGTTCTCAAGTGACAGCAACCTTTGCTACTGCCATTCATTATGGAGGCTTTTTGTTGAATGTGTAAAGAGAGCCGTAATTATTGATTGCTCAGCAGGCTGCAGCTGACAGCTTAGTAAGAAATATTAATAACTGGGATAAAGAAGTGACTAAGAAATCTTTTTTTTTTTTTTTTTTCAGCAATTGGGTTTATTCCAGAGACAAATTGCAATTTTATAGCCCTCGAGAAAATCAAGTGCAGGAGCAAAAAATGTCTGCTCCCACTTTCTGCCTGAGGAAACACAGAGGTGGAGCAGATTGGTTGTGAGTTAAAATTCACCAGAGGATGCTGAGCATTAACACTGAGCTGTTTGGGTGTTATTTCACTTTTCCCAAGCCACTGCATCCAGTGAATTTACAACTCATTTATGTTTTCATAAACAAGTTCTAAGTGCTTTAGTAACGCTCTGTGCAATCCATAATTATTGTGAACGTTTGGGAAGAGAGAAGTGGATTTAGGTCTTGCAAATATTTCAGTAAACCAGGCAGTGAATTGATTGGAAAATAAAGTTTAGAGAGACTAAAGCTATGTCTGGCTCTTGGCCAAATTGGTAAATAACTTTGGACTGAAAAAATCTTGAAAAAGAGCATGAAGAGCAAAGTGTTGCTGTCGGATTTGCTGAACAAAATATTCTGCTATTTCATTTTGAGATTGCTTTAGATTGAAAAATGACCCAAAAAATAATTGGTTTATTCCCTTTACATTCATGGAACATTTAATTTCAGTTCAAATGAAATTATTCAAAATGAGCTCAAATTAATTTTGATTTTCTCTTCACTTCTTCTTTTCAGATGGTTGGGCGAAAAAAAATTAAAATTAAAATCCTGCATGTTGGTGCTGCTCAGCACCACTTGTCTGCACTGGATACCTGATTTATTCTTACTGAGTCAAATGAAGACAAAAAATGAAGATAATTCAAGCTTTTACTTTGAAAAATTAATGATTTATTCTATTAAAAATGGTTTTCTGGAAGCACAGTTTATTGAGTATTTTATTGGCTGCCATTTTTGTTTCCCTCACCAGAGAGAAGTGAAATTTAACACATAAACACTTAAAATGTTTCCTTTTGGACTGAAGGATGCATGATGAAGGTCAAAACACAGTTACTGTAGTTTTTCACTCTGGTATGTTGTTCAAATAATGCCACAGTATTAATGGTTTGCTGTTTATTGGTTCTTTGTGCTCCATCTGTGATTTTTCTGTTTCCTGCTATGCTTGGTCATTACTGTAATACTCGGGTGTCGGTAATAGACTCGGATTTTTTTTGAATTTGGACACATGCAGCCCAATTCTGTGCCGTTTACATCACAGAAAACAATTCATCACAGCCTCTGCAACCACTGGGTCTTTCTGGAAATGCTCCCAGAGCAAGACACAACTCCAAGAATCTCAGTGGTGGAATTAATACCATAAAATATAGCTATAAACTTAAAGTGTGCTGAAGTGAGTCTCTTATCTCTTTGATATTCAGTGGAACTCAGATCCATAAATGCCTGTCTGACTTTTAAAAAATAAGACTTACTCACTAGATTTCTGGAAAATAAGCATTCTGAAGCAATTTGCTGGGTAAAATTGATCATTCCAGGGAAGAAAAAAAAAAATAAAGTAATTGGTGCTATTGAATGAGTTGGAAGGTCATGGGTTGTTCTTGTGGCACACAGCAATCTCCAGTCCCTCTCCACCTCTCAACCGTGATGTAAAAAATGTCAAAAAGTTCAAAACTTTCTCCTTTAGGTGCTTGAAAGTTGGCACAAGGCTTGAAAATGGATGGATAGAATGAGAAATGTGCAGTGCAGAGAGAAAACCAAGCCCAGGGGCTGCTGTGAGCTTGGCCAAGGACCAATTTCCACCTGGCTGGAACTGGGGGGCCCAGGCTAAGCAGAGCCAAGGTTTGTTCTTTCTCCCTGAAGACAAAAAATGTGGCATTGTTTTCATCTTTAAACTGAACTCTGCAATGCCCCTCATCTCCAAAACCTGGTGGCTTCATTCAGTTGATTATTGTTTTATCTAAAAGTGTGGAAAAGGCAGAGCCACCTGGGCCTGAAAAAGCAGCTGCTAAAACAAGAAAGGAAACAACAAAACATTAATTTAACACTGCTGGCATTTGTGAGGTACTTGACTATTCTATGCTTAAAAAGATGGAAGGCTTTGTTGTACCAAAGAGAACAAAAGCCCCCTGTCAATCACCATGTGTCTTACATCCTGTTTTAGTCACTTTATAAACTTATTTTCTATAGGTTTCTACAGAAAGCCTCTTTTCTGCAAGGAGCGATGGTTAATTCTTGTTGTATTTTCTGTCTCCTTTAATTTGATAAAATAAGAATAGCTCAAATCAATCACCAAGAAGCATGTCAGATCATCAGAAAGGATGTCACACACGGCAGCTCAAAAGGAGATGGTGGGGGAAACAGCGAAGGTGGAATATTCAGAGTGAGAGTTGCCTGGAAAAGCAGCAGATGATGAAAACCACTGCTGGATACCTTGAGTTTCCTGCTCTATGTCTATGTGGCACTTTCCTCCCTCTGCTCTTGGCTGCCAGCTTCATTTTGAACCTGAAGGAGCCACATCAGGTTCCTGTGAGCTCAGTTTTTCTGCTCAGCATCCCAGTGAATCCTCAGGATTCAGTTAGTCCTGCTGCAGCCCTGGCAGAGGATCCCAGAACTGCACTGGGGTCCCAAGAGCTTCTTGGATTTCAGGCTCATGCGAGGAACTTCTGCTTTTCCCCAGCTCCTGGCAGCACGAAGGTGGGCATGGAATGGATGGGGCAAGCTCTGCCTTGAGTTCTGCAGGGTACAGGTGGGGGAATATGGGGAAGTGAGGAGTTTGGGCTGTGAGCTACAGCTACAGAAACCTCTTCCATATCTTTGGAATAGGGCCCAGGGCTTGTCCTGGCATATCAGATAATGCCCACATCCTCGTTATCCCCACCCCCAATTTGCTGTGCTGCAATTTGCTTGCACTTTTTGTGCAAAAAAAGCTGCAGTAGCTGTCACACTGCAGGATATCCCATGTGCCTCCCTAAATCTTCCTTTATTCCTGGCCCCTGTGTCCCCTGTTGCAATTGGTTTCCTGCACCTACGTGTTCACCAAATGGAAAATTTCTGTCACCTTCAAAAGTGTAATTTTGGTTATCTTGTGTACAGCTCCACCCTCACCCACAATAAGAGACAAGACACTTTTGTGCTGGTCAGTATTCAAGTTTTTCATTTGAGAGTTCAGTCTGTCTGGCTATGGAGATGTACTGACATTACCAGGGATTTATTGAAGGGATGGAATTTTGTGTGTGGAAACACTGTGCCCATTTCTGGGGCTGGAGCAAAGAGTCCTCCTGCCCTGAGAAACACCCAGGAAACAAAGGAAAACCTCTGTCTTAAAACTACAAGAGCAATTATTTAGAATCATGGCCTCACAGAATCATTTAGGTTGGAGGAGCTGTCTGGGATCACTGAGGGCCACATTCCCTCAGCGCTGCCAAGTCCATCACTAAACCCTGTCCCCAAGTGCCACATCTACACAACTTTTAAACACCTCCAGGGATGGTGGCTCCACCACTGCCCTGGGCAGCCTGTTTCAATGCCTAACCACCCTTTCAGTGAAGAAATTTTTCCTAATGTCCAACCTAAACCTCCCCTTGCACAACATGAGGCCACTTCATCTCATCCTGTTCTCATTCCCTGGGAGCAAAGCTCAAACCCCCCAGGTGTCCCCTCCTGTCAGGGAGTTGTGCAGAGCCACAAGGTCCCTCCTGATCCTCCATTTCTCCAGGCTGAGCCCCTTTCCCAGCTCCCTCAGATGGGATCCAGTCTAGGACAACAAGCAGACCATCCTGGCTGACCTTTGAAGTTTTTCCAAGGTCATGCTGGAGTTTTCAAATTGGTATAATTAATTTCTTTTTTTTTTTTTTTCCCTCCATAATTACTGGGAAACGATTTGTACTGTGGCCTCAGAGACAGGGAGCACTGGGAGAGCTTTGCAACTTATTATTCAGTGTGAGAGGCTTTCAAAGGAATTTTGAATGTATAATGAACTGTGAACATGGAGAGGGATTTCTCCCCCTCTCACCCTTTCTCTAAATTCCCAGCACGATGTGGATAAAATGTGAAATATCAGGTCAAGGCAAATGGCTGCTAAACTGTGCAGGGAATAACTGTGATCCCTTCTAATAAGGCCTCATTTCCCAACTGCATCTGTTTAGCAAAAATTACTCCTGAAGCAGGGTGTTCTTTCACGCAAGACTTGGAACTTTTTGGAATTTTTTTGGTGTTTTCTTAAATATCTTTTTTTCTTCTTTGTGTTGCCTTCTTAGGTTAACATGTGTCCTGAAACTAAAAGACATGAGAACAGGCATGTAAACAAACAAACAAAAAATACAGGAGCAAGAGAAATTCTAAATGGGAGAGAATTTCAGGGAAGTGGTCTGAGTGGGAACTTCTGCACCAAGAGTGTGAGGCATAAGCTGGCCTCACTCCACATCAGAGGTGGACTTGTTTCAAAAATTAAAATTAATCTTTTTTAGCCCCCTAATGTTAAGCTTCCAGCCATAGTGAAAGAGGATTATTGGCTGTTGGAGGAGAAGGAAAGGAAGATTTACAATAAAGCTCTTCAAGCCCAGAAGCCCTCTGCAGAAGGGGATTTTCAGATCTCTGGGAAAATGCTTTCTCTGGGATCTGAACAGCTCACCTGGCTGTAGGATCAGGCTCATATGCACCTGTGAGAAGGGGAAAGAGTTTGGTGACCTCAGTGCCAGCCCCAAAAAGCAACCTCTGGAGTAAACAGGGCCAGCTCAGCTCAACCCTCATTTTCTTAAGTTCAAAACTTAAAAATTCCACCATCCACAGAATTAAGGAATTGTTTAGATTGGAAAAGCCCTTTAAGTTCACCAATTCCAACCACCAGCCCAGCACTGCCAAGCTACCACTGAACCATGTCCCCAGGTTCCAAACCTACACAATTCTTCAACATTTCAAACCTACACAATTCTTCAACATCTTCTTCAGCTGATTCCCTCACTTCCCTGTTCCAATGCCTGACCACACTTCCAGTAAAGAAGATTTTTCTTAAAATCCAATCTGGACCTTCCCTGGCACAACTTGAGGCCATTTCCTCTTGTCTTCTATTCTTTTCCTTTTAAAAAACAGTGGAATGCAGCTTATTAGACAAACTTCAATATCGAGGCTAAAATCTGCTTTAAAAAACACATCTCTAGTTAGAGGAAATGATTTATTAAGTACAAACAGCTTGGTGAGTAGCCAATGTTTTGTGATCTGGAAGTAAATTTTAATAAAAAAGATGTAAGACTGTGAATAAGCATGCAAATTAAGGAACAAGGAATGTACAGCTGATTTTAGTGCTTGCAAAGTGAAGCTGAAAAATAGGAATCTCCCATAATAATATATATCTGTATGCACAGACATCTACTTAATGCACAGTTGCCCCATATATTTTAAACTTGAAGTGGTGAATGTAACTCAGAATAGTAAAGAAGATGCTAATTTGAATGTGTAACAGAGGGGGAAAGGCAAAATAGAGGAGTGTAAAGTGCAGGTTTTGTGTTTTAATGGAGAAAAGCAGCTCACCTTAGGCTGGTGTCCATCTTCAGCTCGATGAAGCTGTAGGAATGTGCACACTTTGCCAACATCTGCAACATATCTGCAAATATATTATGATTTATCTGTGGTTTTGTGGCATTTACAGCAGAAAAAGCTCTGCTATTTCCTAGATTGCTCATTTCCCTGCTTCACAACTTCTCCCAGGCTTCATCCTCAGGTTTTGTGTGTCACCAGCTGAAGGAGACAAAGCTCATAAATTATGGAGCTTAAAGACAGGTTTTAATTAAACTCAGTGGTCTAACAAAACGAAAGGTTGTGGTGGGGGAGGCTGATGTCCAGTGGTGTCAGCTCTCACTGTCAAGCCAAGGTCTTTCAAACATGACTGAGACACTTCCCTAGAACCACAAATTTGATAATACTGGGAATTTATTGAGTGCACAGCTCATACAGACTCTCTTGGCAATCCTAAACTTGGAGCATCAGTGTTCCCATGGAAAATGAGCAGCACTCATATTTCCCTCTGTGGAAGCAGCAGGACAAATATCCCATCCAAACTCTCCTCTGCTGCAAGGAAATCCAAAATTACTTTTCCTTCCTGACTTGAGTTCTGTCATCCCCAAAAGAGAGAAATGACCCAAGGAGAATGGTTTGAGTTATTCAAGCTGAGGAGAATACCTGCACCCTGAGGCCACCAGTCCCCAGCTTCCATTGGTGTAGAAAATACATTTTGTGCCCTACACAAAGATTCTTCTCAGGATCACGGTTCCATGTGGGGCTGAAATGCAGTGAGAGATGTCTCCCATCTCACAGGGCTCCAACCGTGGCCAGCAGACCTGATAAGGGCAAGCTGATAGAGGAAAGCTGAGATCTGCCAAGCCCACACACAAAGTGAGCAGTGGAGCCCCAGGCTGAGCCCAGATGGGCTTCAGTGCTGGTCTGGGACTTTCTAGAAGGAATAAATTCCAGCCATTTCCATTAGTCTGGCACAGGGCTGAAAGCAGAGTGAAGAAGAAGGGAAGCCCAGAGAGAAGGAAAATCAAAGACTCTGGGGATCTGTATATTGCAAAATGAACACACTAAATCCATTTGCATCCTCTGGAATCAGAGACATTTGAGTTTTGGTTGCATTTGATGGGCAATAGGCAGGAATCGGATGAAAAAAGGTCCAACAGCTTAAGCAGCTTCACCATCCTGTCATTTTTATTTTTATTTATCATTCATTCATTTTTATTTATCATTCTCCTTGATATAAAGACACCCCAGGATTTACACCCAGGTTCATCTCTGGTGGGACTGTGGAGCTGTGGGCAACCAGCACGAGGATGGGTTTTATATCAAATCCTCTCAAACCAGTCCAAACCACCTGAGATGCCTTATTTCAATTATGAATTTAAAAACAGAATTGGTTTTTTGTTCCCTGATCCACTGATTCCTGCTTGGGTTATGTTAGAATCTCACTGAGGCCCAGGGGCAGCAAGCATTTAATGAGGATTTAGATAAATGGGTGATTATTTGGCTGTGTCTTTTCTCTTCTTGAAAGACTACAAGATGTGCTACACTGGTTGAACTTTTAAAAATATGTCACCAGGTTCTAGTCTGCAGGTAAAAATTAAAAAAAAAAAACTTTTAAAACCCCCAAAGCTATAACAGATAAAGGTATTTAAGACTTGGTAAGAGGTTGCTCTGCCCAAAGCTCACGCTCAGTCCCAAATCCTGCTGGAGACTTTTTTCAAGTTTTTTTTATTTTTTTTCCCAAGAAAGAAAATGTTTTTTCTTCATTAGAAGAGCTACTGAATTTCAGGAGAAAAGAGTCAAGGATTTCCTTGGAAATTTGGCCTCGATTGTGACTTAGAGCCCATGTCCTGGCCATCCCCAGCCCCTTTTTTTGCACTTGGCCTTGATCCCTCACTTCATTTTCTTGTTGCCACAGCCTGACTCCACCAGAGAAGACTGCAGGCAGCAACAACACCGTCCTGAATTCTGTGTGAGACGTGGGATGTGAGATTAATCATGCATTCCCCAGCTCCTTCCCACTGGCAGCAGCATGTGCAAGAACAAGTGGGCATTTCGGGCCAAGGGGGATGCGAGTTTGGGGCTGCTGAAATCTAAAAAGGTTTCCTATAAAGGTTTCCTAAAAAGGAATTACTATGAGGACAAGCAGGAGATGTCTGTTCCTCCAGGGAGAGATTGGGGGGGGGGAATTTCTAGTGCATGAGAAAGGCAAGTCAATAAATAAGCATTTGCTGAAGAATAAAATAATTTATAGCCTCATCAGGAAAGCAGCTTTCTCTAAACATGGATGGAACATCGAACATCTGTGTCTGCAGAACAAGGAGAATACATAGAAAATAAAAATGTTTCTGAGAGCAGGAGGGCTGGGGTATTGGGTAGTTGGGTTTTTTAGGGGGGTTTTGGTTTTTGAAGCAGCTTTCAGGCAATTTGCCCAGAGAAGTCTGCAATACAGATATCTCAGGGATCTAAGCCCTTGTGTGAAATTGAGCTGGGCTTAATGTGTGCTTCTCTGGCAGTCAATAAAATGGGAGGGAGAGACACAGAGAAATTTCATTGTTGGGAAAAAAACCCCACAAATCTGAAGGGCCAGGAGTGTCATTTGAAGTAACTGAGGGCAGATAAGGAGACAATCGATTTTAAGGAGACTTTTTAGGTCCTGTGGTTAAAGGCTTTTACCCTGCACACAGAGGAGCACAAAGCGACACTGGAGGGGGGACAGACCCCAAAAACCTGCAGAGAGGAGCAATCCCAGGAGCCTGCTGGCCCCAGGGCTCCCAGGAGAGCCTCAGCCCCACATGCCAGGGGTGACACACATCCTGTCTCCAGATAATGCAGAAAGATCCTTGGGGGATGTCAGGGGGAGGAATTAGAGGGAAAAGGGAGGATTTGGGCTGGTTTGGGGAGGAACAAGCATGGAAAAACAGTGGGATAAAGGGGCAGGTCAGGGAGATAAGGATGTTGGGATGGACAAAGGTCTGGGCTGGACTGGGAGAGATGCAAGGCTGCAGAGTTGGCTGCTGGGGGGACAAAGGGGTCCAAGCCCCGGAGACCACGAGGGCTGGGGCTCTGCTGAGAGACCTTGTGCTTCCCCATGTGTCTGTGCACGAGGCAGAGGATCCAAGATCAGCTTCTGGGTGGGCACTTTCTGGAGGCATCTATATTTTGTTCTTATATTTTATTTTATATTTTATGCATCCTGGAGGGATCTATATTTTGTTTTTATATTTTATTTTATATTTTATACACCCTGGAGGGATCTATATTTTTTTTACTGCTGTAGGAATCATCTTGCTCTTGGAATTCCGTTTCACACACCAGAGGAACTGCTCTTTTCCTGCTTTGCTTTTCCACTGTCACATTCTCCAGCTGTCATCACCCAACGTGGTCCTTTTGGACTAAAATCAGCTTTCAGCTCCCTAGAACCACCTCAACAGCACTGCCCTGCCTCCAGCTGCTGTCCCCACCCTGCAGGGAGAGTCCACTGAGAAATGTCACACATTGATCCAGGTATCGCTGGATTATTTCCTGCTCCTCCAAAAACTGTTTGCCACAGCTTGTTTGATCCAGAGCTAAACAATGCCTTGACATAACTCCCCACCACCAAAAATTACTTTTTCTGAACCCTGAAAATCAACCCTTAAAGGGTCATTCTGAGATTTGAAGCCAGACATGGAAGGAATTACACAGCAGATATTTATCTATCTGTCTCTGTCTAATTTAATTCCTGAAAACTAATGTTCTTTGTTGGAAATGGGTCTTTTAAATGAAGAATTTATTGTCACTCTGGTTTGCTTTCTTTTCCACTATTTTTTAAAGAAGTAAAACCACTTATAATTTCACACTGCATCACTGAGCTTTTCTGTCATATTTTTCATGTTCTTATCATAAAATAAACTCAACTGACTGGTGGGTAAATCCAAATTCCATACAATGACTCAGGATCCATTTCTTTATTCCACCAGTATGGGCAGACTATTGTATGTATTATTTCAGTTACAATTTCTGACTAAACAAAGGTTTTAAGCTCGTCTTTAAGTGTGTTAATATATTGGATTTAGGATTGTTATAGGTCTTTTATATGGGAAATGCTGTCTGGAGATTGGGACAGCAACCCAAGAGTCAGAAATACCAAATGGGACTTCTGAGGTTATGGGAAGCTTCTGGTAGATGGATTTTGTCTTCAGATTTCTGCTGTGGAAACAGGGAAGGAATTGGAAATGCTTTCCAAGGAGAGCCATGGCTGGTTGGGCAGCAATCTGTGATTATAGTCTACATATTAGTGGAGTGTTTGGAGACCTTTGGAGAAAAAAAATGTGAGAGAAGCTCGGTAACATTCAGGGGCATGAACAGTTCCAGTTCTGAGACCAAGGTATTTCCACTCCTGAGGGCCCAAAGTTTCTTTGCCTGGGTCAAACAAGGCATTGATAAATTCCTGCCCTGGAAATCAAGAGTGTCAGGCACCTGCTGGAAGTGAAACAGGAAAATCTCCATCCTTGGAGACACTCAAAACTCAGCTGGGAAATGTTTAGGGCAGTGTTCCCTAACTTTGAACCCAATCCTCTTTCAATGGGAGGTTGCACTGGAGGCATCAAAGGTTTATTTCCACTTTAAATTATTATTATTATACATCATTACGAGTCCCTGGTCAATTTATATTCTGCATTTTATTACATTTTATGGCATTTCTGATCTTTCTATGAAGGTTTATAATGAAATGTGAAATTTTACAACTCTATTAATCCATTAAACTGGAATACACACAATATAGATCTAAGTGCTAGCCAACTCCATCCCAGTCTGACCCAATGCATTTGGAAATGGGGGGCAAGTTTCCCTTAATTAATCTTTTCCTCCTCATTTTCTTGTCTTCCTTCATAAAGAACTATTTTCTGAAGCTATTTAATTCATTGATTTAATGCATGAGGAAGTGTCAGTCACTGAGGAATATCCTGTCACTTCACACAGTTTTTTCCTAGGTTTCTCAATGGAAATGTGCATGGGTGCTTTTGAATTATCCCTATAACTAGAATTTGGTAAAGAAATATATATATATATATATATATATATATATATGTGGATGTAAATAAACACAAACCAAAACTAGCAAAACATGTCATTCAAAAAAATGCTACAACAGGATGTTTCACAGTGTTAAAGCACATTTTCTTCATCTGGAAAAAAAATTAAAAAATAAAACAGGAAAAAAAAATAAAGAAGATTTTTGGTAAATCAATCTAGCATCTTGGGATGTTTCAGGTTTTTTCTAATGGTGTATTTTCATAGAAGACTTTTTAATTTAAAATATATGATGGTGCCTTCCTGAGTGTGACAGGACCAGCTGCCTTCCAACAACAAATGGAGCAGATCAAGTTGCTCCCATGCCACAAACTTTTGTGATCTTTGCACCAGGAGAAAAAGAAGCTGTCCTGAACTCAGGGAGATGTGGCTGCTGCTGGAGAGCCTGGGGTTGACTCCACCTGGTGACAGTGGTAGGGATGTACGTTGTGTGTGCTGCTGATGCTTTTTTGAGAGTTAAAAATGGTCCAGGTTTCCCATCTCTTTATTTTACCTGCTAGAAGAAAACATCCATGAAGCCTCTGAAGCCCAGCCAAGATGCAGATGCAGAAAAGCAACAACAGATTTGTATTTTTCCTTCTTTCCTACCATTCCTTTAATTGATATTAGTGTGGTTTTCCTCCACAAGCAAAGATCTGAGATTTTAAAGGGCTATTCTTCTTTCACTGAACTTCAGTGCTCAGTTTATTTTGCAGATGGTCTCATTAAGCAGTAAAACCAAGAGTAAAAAGATTCTGCCTTCCCAGTTTTTCCAGTCAGTGCTTCAAGTGGGCTCTGCCCATCACCATCAAACTGCACATGAGGCTGGAGAACACTCAGAACCCTCCTCATGTGGGCAGTGGCAGAAAAGACTTCTGCCCAGAGATCTGTGTTCTTAGAGAGGAAGTTTTCAATTTTCCCAGCAGAATTTGTGTGACACAGAATTTGTGTGACACCCCCAGCTCCTCTCTGACTCTCCTGTCCTCTCCAGCATCTGCTCCCTGCTCAGCTCCAGAGAACATTTGGTTCCTCTTGGTTATTCCTGGAGCATCTGCTGAGGGCAGGTGCTTCCTCTCTAGCCCTGCATCACCCCAGGGTGTTGTGATTTTGGGGGGACCAAGTGGATCTGAAATACTCTGGTGTGCATCAAAGGTGACTGACCAGCTGGTTTTAGCAAGGTGTGGGACTCACTGAAGTTTCCATGAGATCATGTTGGTATAAAAGGGTAAAAAACAAAAACAAACCAACAAACAAAGAACTGACTCCAGAAAACTCAATTATCAAGTATCCACGTGGTTTTTAATTTTTTGGTGGAAATTTCAGTCAGGGTAATTACTGAGTAACCTGTTCTATCAGCAGAGGGCATTTTGTGAATCTAATGGCATCTCACCTCCTTGTTCCTAGCAGGTGTCCCTGTCTCAAAAAGAAATGAAGTGATAAGAAGCAGAGAGGGACATAAATCCTGCAAAGCAGAACAGCAGGGACTCCAGTGAGGTGGATGTGATCAACACATTAAATCCCATTAACTTTGGACCCATTAGGCTTTCATAGAGTAAATCTGGACAGGAGGATGCACAAGTGTAGGGGAGATTCCATCAGCAGACTGAAAAATATTGTGGGAGTGAGCCCAGGACTTGCAGACAGAGATAATTTTTTGTTGATGGGATGTAGAGCACACATGGTGCAACTCCAAGGAAATTTAAATCATTGTTGGGATACTCCTGCAAGAACAGAGTAGGATTTGGATATTGAGTTACATCAGCTCTCACAATCTGAGGTGACTTCTGGTAAAGGTTACTTAAAATTGTAAGAATAAGGAGAGAAGAGCACTGACACAGTTTCTTTTTAAAAGGTCGGGTATTTAAAATAATTAATGGTTTTCTTCTCAAAACCTTAAATTGGGAACTCGACCTGGTCTCTTGCTGAAGGGTTTTCCAGCTCCTGTACAGCAAGTCCAAGTCATCCTCACAATGCAGTTTCTTAGACCAACAGTGCTTTATCCATCTGACTGGCAACTTAATTATTTTTAATTGTTTATAAATATCAATTTTAATATTTTGTATTTATTCTTTATTAATAACCCACGTTAGTTTTGCTGTTGGCACAGGATCACCCCCCTCAGCAGTATCACATCCTCCAGGTATCTCTGGTGGAGGAGTGTGGAAGGAACTTGAGATGCTGTGACTGACAGGAAAAAACAAATTAGCAGGAGAGCTCTGACACTGAAAGCGAGAAATGAGAGCCAAACTCTTCCCACCACTGGCAATGGAGATAACAAAAGGCAACAACCACAAGGTGGGCAGCTCAGGCTGGACACTGAGTGGGACATTTTCAGCAGGGAGGGAGCAGAGGAATTGGTTGCTCAGAGAAGCTGTCAGGTTTCCATTCTTGGCCCAGCATCCAAAATTCCCCACATCTGATTCAATCCAATGGTTGTGGTTTTGTTTTCTTCAAGCAGGAGGTCAGGCTGGAGGCTCCTTCCAGGCAGGGAGGAGAGAATTAAAGCAGCAGAAGTTCATGACATTTTATGAACCCATCAACAATCATTGCAAAGTTCACAGAATCTGCCCTCCCATTATTTATTATTTATTATTTATCATTTATTATTTATTATTTATTATTTATTATTTATTATTTAATATTTAATATTTAATATTTAATATTTAATATTTAGTTTGCACACTACACATGGCAAGATACTGTTCAGCACCTCAAATTCCTGGGAAACCTCACAAACACTTTTCCCTGACAGCCTGGAGGTCAGAACAGAACCATTACCAGATTCCTCCCTTCCTCCTGTCCAACAAGCCCCTTCTGTGATGGAGCCCAGCTCTCAGCACCTTTACAGCCCATGGAGCTGTTCCTGAACCTGCTTTTATTTCCAGTACACATTAATGTATCTCCTTATTTAGGATTATCAGGGGGAGATGTTATTATTTTCTGAAAAAAAGGCCAAATATGTTTTCCAGTTGGTGTGTGAGTTGGGGCAAGCAATAACAGCTGTAGAAATGTTTTGGTTTTTTTTTTTTTTACCTTGCTGGCTGACACTGTACTTCTGCTCCCCACAGCTCACAGGGAGCCTTGTTGAACAGAACACAGAACACAAGACCTTTCCTCATATTCCCCTCTTATGACTGCCCTGAGGACTTCAAAATGCCATCAAGCTATCGAGGTTTAATAGGTTATCAGAGTCATCTGAGATGTCTGTGCATTTGTTCTTATCCCAGGGCAAATGGCAGGGGACACAAATTATTGCAGAGTCCCTTCCCTGACAGCCACACACCACAATAAATGAGCTCCTGCAGCCCAGGGGCTGTCAGCACACACTGAGAGCACACAGCTGAGATGGGCATACCCAGAGCTGAGAACATTACCTGGTGCTTCATCTGTCATTTCAGAGAAATGGGAGCTCTTAGGGCACAAGTCACCTGTCAGGTTTGAAAAGTCTATTTAGGGCAAGATGAACAATGCCCAGCAAGCAGCTCTACCCCTCCCATTATCTATGCAGAGAAACCAGGCAAAAAGCTCAAATGGCACTGTGGTCATCTGGCCTGGTGAATCTCACCCACTGTCACTTTTTAAATCACCTTAATTGAGTGTCTAACATTTAAACTGGCAATGAAAGAGGAGAAAAAGAGGCGTCACACATTGCCTGTGCTAGGAGTTAATACACCAGCAAGGACTGGGTAGACAGTCTGGATGGCTTCTTTATCAAGTTACTGTTCCAGGTTTGGTTTATAAATACAGCCATGTGGTAAAATCAACAGATTTCAGGGTGTTAAATGGATTATAAGTGACATTCTGATTGACAAAAGTACCTAAGGGACACATATCACAAGTGAGGAACGGGTTAAATGTCAGAACTTGGAAATGTCTGTCAGTAAAGGGTTGCTATTACACAGGATATTTGTGAAGTTTTTCAAGAATTCATGTTGGTCCTGGTGCTGTTGAAGATTTCCTGCCACTTTTTGGGTATAGATAAAATGATGTCTGACAATGAGGACAGATGAAGGCAAGTCAGCAGTGTCCAAACTTTTCCTTTTGATGCTTGTCACAGAAAATCATCTTCCTTTCCGTGCCCAGGCCTGTGGTCTACACACTGACCACATTCCACACCTGAGATGAGGACTTGGAGAGGATATTTGGCTCATTTCCTTCAGTTTTTCCCAAAAGTGGACACCAGGAATGCAGTCCAAGCCCTTACCAGAGTGGCACAGATTCCCTGATGGGAACAGCCAATATCTGGTCTAGCAGTGCTGGCTTCTTTTGTAACAAGAGACAATTTTGCATCATGGACAGAAAATATATCTGGGGCTT